>JANHGC010002273.1:20974-31863 GCA_027560395.1 Boaedon fuliginosus | reverse complement strand
GCATGCCTTGCCTCTATTGGCTGGAGAGCTTCCGTCGCCTGGAGCCCTGTGCACATGTGCAGTAGAGCTTGACAGTGAAATGTCGGGGGGAGGTCCACATTGGCACCGTTTTTTGGGGAGAAAGAAGCCAAAAACCATTCATGACCATCCCCCCAGTGCTCACACACACACACACACACACACACACACACACACACACTTCTCTTTTATAGATATAGATTAAATTCCCTTGTTGGAATCCCTTAACCCACCTGAGGTAACCCATCCTTGCGTCCATTTCACCCCTCCCACAACCACAACTCTTGAGACGGGTGAAGCTGAAGGAGAACAATGGCCTGCAGGGCCTCCAATGACCCTCATATAGGTCAACGAAGTGACCATTTCAATCATTGATGGGAAATGGATGGGACTTGTGGTCCAGGGTGCCCTTAAACTTTCCTCTTTGGCTTCGCAGGTGGAGGAATTCGTGGTGGAGACCCCGGTGGAGTTGGGCGACCTGCTGCTGATCCGTCTCCACAAGGAGCCCTACGGGTTCTTCCCCCCCACCAACTGGAACTGCAGCTTCATCGAAGTGGAGACCCCCGAGGGGCAGACGCGCCGCTTCCCTTGCTACCAGTGGGTCCTGGGCTACCCCACCTTGGAGCTCCGAGAAGGGACAGGTGAGACCTTCCCACCTTCTGTGAAGCTTCTGGGAGGAAGCCCTGGAGCATTATTTCTCAAGCTTGGCAGGTTAAAGATGGGTGTGGACTTCAGTTCCCAGAACTGAACATGGGTGGACTTCAGCTTGAGGATTGGATGAACTTCAATTCCCAGAGTTGGAGATGAGAGGACTTCAATTTGAATATTGGATGGTCTTTGGTTCCCAGAACTGAAGATTAGTGGACTTCACCTTGAAGATTGGTGGACGTCAATTCCCAGAACTGAAGATGAGAGGACTTCACCTTGAAGATGGTGGTCTTCAATTCCCAGAAACGGATGAATGGACTTTAAGTTGAAGATTGGTGGACTTCAGTTCCCAGAACTGAAGATAGGTGGACTTCACCTTGAAGATGGTGGACTTCAATTCCCACAATTGAAGATGAGAGGACTTGACTTTGAAGATGGATGGTCTTCCGTTCCTACAATTGAAGATGAATGGACTTGGTTGATTGGTTTTGAAATATTTTGATGTATAGGACTGTTTTTATAATGTCTGTTGCCGCCTCGAGTTCCCCTCTGGGTGAAGAGAGGCGGGGTATAAATCCAATAAATAAATAAATAAATAAAATACTGATTTTTGGAACAATCCATTTAGCATAACTAACTCTGACTTGTTAAAAAGTCACTGTTAGCGCTAATTACGTTATGTCCAGATTCAACATGAATTCAAACAGACATTTCAAATAATCTCCTGAGAGATATATTGTAGGGAGAACATTTGCTTCCAAAGCTTATGAGTCCCAGAACTTTTCCAAAGTTGCCAAAATGTAACTTTAATTTGAGAGAAGAGAAGATATTGTATGCATAATTGTACTACACATACTTCACTTCAATTTGCATTTTACAAGTTGCCTATTTTCAGTCTGAAAAAGTTGCCTACTATAAAGTTATGCTTTAGCATTCTGTATAAACATAGCCAGCCTTGGTTAAAATGTCTTGGACCTGGATGTTTCTCTGGGATGAGTTTGAATCTCTGAATCCTATGGTTGGCTTTCTTCAAGATCTCAGCCCACCTCTTGAGGTTTGGATCCCTGCTCTTGGACAATAAAAGCATCCTGGATAGGAACAGGAAGAACTATGATATTATTTTGATTCTGGTCTTGGTATGGTAAATTCAAACAAATGGGATGCTTGAGTTAACTCAAAAAGATACATGATTTGTGGTATCCATACAACATATTTGTTTATCTTGGAAATAAACTGGGACATGTTTTCTCTCTAAGATTAATTCATGTAGTCAGCTAGGCAACATCTTTTCTAGCTACAAATCATCATGCAAAATCATCATGCAAAATCTCTTAAGTAAGGAGGGTAAAATTAATGGAACACAGTCGCCTTAATATAGTAAATGATGAAATTTTTAAAAAAGCTGCTAAGGCAAGAAGTTTCTCAATATATGTCATCTTGGACCATTATAATCCATTTTTCAAGCACATCTTGTACAAAGATTCTGAGTAAGCCATAAATGTTCAGAATGTTGGAGAAGATAGCACGTTAATCTTGATTCATCAAGGGTGATTTATGTTATATTTTTATGTAGCATTCCATGACCTTTTCATTGTATACTTGAATAATGTTCTCCTATAGTCAGGAGTCTGCTAGCAGTAAGATATTTAATTTTCTGAGTAACAAGTCAGTTTAAAGCTGCCTCACTTTTCCCTTGACTGGGGAAGAAAGGCGGGGTATAAATCTAATAAAATAAATAAATAAAGGCACAGGCTTTCATAACCTGTAGCTCACTTCATTAAATACTATCAGACTCCTATTTTTTTTACAGATAGTCTTCAATTTATGACTGTTTGTTGACCAACTATTTGAAATTATGACAGTGCTGAATGAAAGGAGTTACAACTTCTGCCTCAAATTCCAACTGCTGTAGCACCCCAGAATGACATGATAAAAAATTGGGTGCTTGGCAGCATGCCTACTCTTATGAGCATGAAAGCATTGCAACTCCTCCCCACTCAACTATGAACTGGGAAGGTTTGGCTGGCTAGGCCCACTGGTGTGTGGAAATCTGCCATAGGCTGGAAGGTCTTGGCCAGCTAGGCACAAGGGTGTGTGGGCCTCCTCTCTCCCCCAACTATGCCTGGAAACTCTCAATTGCGATTGCAAGTCGAGGACTACCTATAATAGAATAATATGGCTCTCCTTTTATATCATTCCATAAAAGTAAGATAAAATATCAATTAATCCTAATTAATGTATCTTAATGTAAAACAGTGGTTTTTCGGTTTTTGTTTTACAAATGTAACATACTAGTTAAGATGAGATAGGGCAAGCTTCTCTTACTGTTGAATTAGATGTTTGATAGAAAAAGTAGTTTTCCAAAAGCAGGGAAGTAAAGGTCTGCTGTCTCAAGTCTATTCAGATTTTGGGCTGCAAAAATTTGGATGACCACTAAGTGGGAGGCAAGACATAGAAAATTCCTGCTGCCATCTTGTGGTTGCCCCAGCCGGTAGACACTGAAACTGTGTCATGCTCCACAGATTCCATGTTTGCAGCTCCACAACCTAACCCTACTTTAAAAAAAACAAACAAACCAGTTTTTATTAAATATTACAAAAAAGATAAAACAAAACAAACACACATAACATACAACAAATAAACATAGAAAAAAGTCTTATTTTATAAGAGCAACTTGTTTGTTTTCGTTTCTCATTCGTGAACCTAACCCTACTTTTATTGTATTTATATCACTGTCCTTTAAGCAACATAAATTTATTTTTAGGTTCATTCAAAATGCTGAAAGAGGTTTGGCTGCTTTCATTCAAGCTACTTTAAATGAACTGCAAAAATCAAGCTGCCCAGTTGATAGCATCAAAGAGATTGCTGCACTCCAAAACTGTGGGTGGCTAAAACAAAATAAAAATGATTGAATTTAAACTTAAAGCATGTTCTCAGTCACTGAAATACCTTCCGCTTTGCTAATACCTGAAAAAAATGCCAAAGATTGTTCCTACTGTAACTTTAAATAGACTAGAAATGGATCTTAACAAACAGAATGATCATAGGTTTGTAGCATTTAAAATTTATACATATAAATGATCTCTCAGTGATCTGTGGGTGCTCTTAGGCTCCAGTTCTATGTTCTGTTTCAAATAAGTAGATCTTACTAATAAAGGAAAATATTACATTGACATGCATCAAGAATATCTCAGAAACCAGCAAGCACTACTACAACCACATGGAGTCAGCATAGCACACAAGCCAAACTAAAGGCCTTCAAAACATCCTAAGCAAAAACAAAACAAAACAAAACAAAAAAACAGCAATCCCAGAAGAAAAAACAGGAGTTATCTATGACATACAGAGTAATGACTGCAACAACCACTATGTAGTGTTAGAAGAAATATCTTTCTGGGTTCAGTTCCAAGTGTCCCCAAATATTTCATTTTTCTAGGGGGAGGGGTGAGTGCTAACTTCCTACAATAGGATAAACCGGCAGAAGTCTGGCAGAATGCATCTACAAACCCCCTAGCAGTTAGATGACATGATGAAAATCTTTAATTTCACAACATATAGACAGATTTAACTATAGCTTCAATTGGGAAAATGTGAACATCCTAGACCAAGCTAAGTCCAAAAGCCTCAGGGAATTTCTAGAAGCTTTGCAATAGTGGCAAATATCTGTAGCTCAGGTGTAGGATGAGGGTGAAGGTTTGTTCTTCAAGCTTGTGGGTTGGTTTCTGAACATTTCATTACTAGGTAACATCTTCAGTGGAGTTTAGGGGATGTTAGTGTTCTTCTGTTTATAAGGGCTTCAGGTGTGGGTGTTTCAAGGGGGCAATCTTGTGACGGCTCAGCTGTGAGTCATCGGTGAGTCTTGTAATCGGTCTTGTGATGGGTCTTATGATAAGGAGATTACATCAGGGTCAGGGTCTGGTGGGGGAGTTGTGTGAGTTGGTTGAGGGACAGTGCTCTGGTTGGCTGTGTGGTTGATTTGGATTCTGAGGGGTTTGTAGGTTGGTTGTAGGTCA
The DNA here is from genome assembly GCA_027560395.1 of Boaedon fuliginosus. Lineage (NCBI taxonomy): Eukaryota > Metazoa > Chordata > Lepidosauria > Squamata > Lamprophiidae > Boaedon > Boaedon fuliginosus. The sequence goes on along the minus strand of JANHGC010002273.1, from coordinate 27,184 downwards.
GTGTGTCTGTTGATGGAATTGCTGTTGATGGAATTGTAGGTCAATGTGTCTTGTTGATGAGTGCCAGGTTCTGATGAACTCACATCTTGACAGGAGGTCATGTGATTGATGGTTTCAGTGTTGCTCCAATAGAACTGGTGCTGTTTTGTGTCAGTGTTTGTAGAAATTAAGGTTTTGGGATCATGGTGTTTGACTGCCTGCTGGTGTTCATGGATCCTGGTTTTTAACTGATATGATGTTTGTTCTAGGTAGAATTGGTTGCAATGGTTACAGTTGATTTTATATTCTGTGTGATTCTGGATAATTCCTGCTGGAGTATGGCTGTGGGTTTGTGGGCTATTGTTATTCCTAGCGGTTGAAGATTCTGGCTGTCATTTCTGATACTCCTTTTGTGTATGGTAGGATTAGTTTATGTGTGTTGGAATATGAGATTTTTTGGCTAGCTGGATAGCTGTTACAGAGAAAGACATAGATCAGCGTTTTCTCTTCCACTTTTCTTAGTGTTGTGGCAAAGGCCCTTCTGAACAGGGTCTGGACACAGCTTCTTTTGTGTGTGATGGGGTGGTTGCTTGTGAAGCTGAGGATCTGGTCCATGTGTGTGGATTTATGGTAGACACAGGTTTCTAATTCTCCAGTGTCTAGTTTCTTTATGTTGAGGTCGAAGAATGGGAGTTATTGAGTAGGTGGTGTGTTTCTTCAATTTGAGAGTGTCTGTTAATGGTGTAGACCTATGAATTCGACTTGCTGCATGATTGCTTCTGCTATTAGGCCTGATATGGGTGATCCCATAAGGGTACCTTGTACTTGCTTATAGATTTTCCCATTGAACTTGAAGTATGTGTTGAGGCATAGATCTAGGAGTTTCATTATGGTTTCTATGGACATGGAGTGGCATCATCTTTGTGGATATGGTGTTTAGTGAGTAGGTGGTGTATGGTTTGCTTAGCCAGGTCAATGTCAATCAAGGTGAAGAGAACAGTGATGTTCTTCCTTGTTGATTTTGGTGTGTTTGATGCATTGAAGATATTGTTCTGGGGACTTTATTGAGTGAGTTGAGTCATTGACCAGGTGTATGAGTTTCCTCCGTAGGATTTTTTGCTAGTTTGAATGTCGGTGTTCCAGGCAAATTTCTAGAAGGTTGACATTCAAACCAGTCATCAATAAACACATAGACATTTACAACTTCTATAGATTATGCAAAAGATACTATCACCTAGCCCAAAAAGGAAAATCAAGCACCTTTCCACAGCAATTAGCATTGATTAACTCCTAGATTAACATAAGATCAACAATCAAATAAATGATACCCCATTAAAGAAACTGCCGCCTCGAGTTCCCCTTGACCGGGGAAGAGAGGCGGGGTATAAATCCAATAAATATAAATAAAATTAATAAAAAGACGTCAACAGCAAATAGACCAATCAAAAAATCTCTAAGACCACCCCCATCAACACTGACAGGCAAGCCACTAGAATATAAACTGACAGCAAACTGCACTCTTTACTAGCACTGATGATGTTATGCAGTTTGCATAATGACATCTCTACAAGAAAACAAGTAAGTTCAGAGAACACCAAGAACTCCTCAGGTAGATCTTATTAAAATATATATTTATGCAAAGTTAAAATTAGACTGAAAAGTTTCTTTGAATGTGTTTTATACAAATATCTGTATAACTGAATACTGTACATTGCACTAGGAATTCTCATTCCCAATGTAATTTGCAGGATCTACACTGATAGTGTTCTGTCATTTATATATCCTTATTTTTTTTCTAGTGTTACTCATTGATAGATACCTCTTACAAATATTTGGCTGTTTTCTAAAATGGTACTTATAAAAAACCAAGGTAGTATTTCTATTAATTAGGTTGGCCCCTCCTTTCACATCCTTAGTAGTAGAATCTGGAGCATGTAAGCCACTTGGTTTGAACATGTAGCATTTCCACTTTAAATTAACTGAGTTGTCCTGATCCAGAAACCAAACCTTCAAGCTGTTTTCAGTTGTTGGAGCCCCAAGTAAGATATAAATGAAAACCTGATGAAGGATGTGGGGCAGGATTCCATTCTGCTTCTTTCAAAGACCTCAATCCATCATGCGTACAACTGGGCTACAGAATGGCAGTTTGCCTTGACAATATCGTCAACAAATCAACAGAGCTGAAGTTGTGAACTAATCTTAAAAACCATGCTCTAGATTTTGCTATGTGGCTAGCTTGAACATAATTCACTCTTGCTAGAGTTTATGTCGTAAGAGATCAAACAGCAATGTGTACTCTTTAGAGAAGAAAGATTTGAGGGTAAGTTTATTGCTTTGATTATTTTTTTCCCAGGCCAAAAAGAGCTTCTTTTGTCCTGCTTTCTAATAAGCTCAACTGCCTGCTATCCTGAGAAACACATGACAGATGTCTTTCAGTTATGAAAACAGAAGAGTTGCTGAAAAGAGTAGTATTTCTGATTTCCCTGAAGCTGCAAATGTCTTGTAAATAAACAGTAGTGAATGCCCTGCATATTATTCAGGAGAGCTGGGATAGGAACTTTTTATTGACCTAGCAGTGGTGGTGGGGCTGCAGCTTTGTTCCCTTAGGATATTTCTAATTCTGGCTCTTTTGAGTAGCCCACCATGACTGAGTTTCTTGCTGCAACATTTTGAAAGGTTTAACCTAGGGGTATCTTTCTCAGGCTGATTTATTTATTTATTACCAAATTTATACTCACATGCTTCAGGCAGGCCAGTCCATGGCAGTTTACAATGCAGCAAGAAATAACAATGAAGTACAGTAAATATCATTTAAAATAGGTATCAATAAGATAATAAAGCAATAAATTAATCCAATGAAACACAGATAATGACTAACCAGCTGTTACACAAAGGCATAAGAAAATAGGAAAATATCTATAAGATGTTTTTCAGGTGGCATCTTCCCCCAGCAAGACTAGCTAAAATGTCCCCAAATTTAAGCCCAAATGGTTGGAAATGCAAAAATGCACAAGACGTATCTGGATTAAGAAGAGAACACTTGCTTATGTAAATAATGCTGATACTTCCTTTCTCCAAAACCCAAGACATTGGACAAACCTGAATAATTTCCAGTTCTGAACATCTGCATTGAAAATGTTGAGACCCCACACATTTTAAGAATGGCAATTCCAAGGGGCTGATGAATTTTAAAATATCTGGCTCCACAATTCATAATTTGCATTTTCTGTGCCTTTTTATCCCCATGCTTTAATATTAAAGCAGAAAAATATAATTTTGGAAACCACTTTTAATATCGTTATGCCCTGCCCAGAGTCACTTCCGATGATATGGGTGGCTATATAAATCTGAACAATAAAATAAACAGTATTGTGGGTTGATAATATTTTTCAATCTTGGAAGCTGCTTTATAGTAATAAATATGGGGGAGAAAGAAAAGCCTGTATTGAGTAGATGCCTGCTGTAGGGGAGAAATGTATGATTCCAGATATACAGTGTAATTCCATCAATATGAATATTACAATTCTATCACTCTAGTTGATGTTCACAGTTTACATCCTAACCCAATCTTGTGCCTAAAGATTACTTGGGTTAGCAGTTTGCCCATTTTGGAACAGTTTTAGAATAAAATAAAATAAAACTAATCATATAAAAGGAAACATGCCTTTTCTGCCATGGTATCATCCTTGACCTCCAAGGTGAGGTTAGCCCCACTTCTTGTGACTTCCCAAAACATTTTCCTTAAAACATTTCCCCCCCAATCTGCTTGGGCATTCCCTGGCAATAGGGAGCCGGCATGCTGGTTGTATCATGTGTAGCATTCTGATGCATTCCTTCTAACAATCTTGTTTCAATTTATGTTCAATTGTTTTAGTTGTTTTACACAATTCCTGCAATACATTAGTTGGTTGTATTGTAGCATCCCACAGTCATTTGTTCAAGAGAGGCAGCCGTATATGTTTGATCAATAAATAAATAGGTGGCTAAAAGAACCTTGAATGGAATCTGAGCCCTACATCTGAATTTATCATTTAGTTTTGCCTTCATAGGGCCTATTGTGTTCTATTGTTCTATTGACACAATTGCCTTTGCTATATGCAGCCTAAAAAAAAAAAGAAATATCTGTATCTGTGAAGATGGAATATATATGAGACCACAGTGAAAAATACTTTATCTCTCAGCTAGTGAAAACACAAAATTAAAATTTCCCTCTTTTTCAGGTACTTCTTGGAGTTCTGCTATGTATGAAAAATAAGACAACTGCTGTCCTGGGAGTTTAAAGAACCTCTTAGGATACAGAGTTAATGACTGCTTGTTACATATGTTGTTTGTTAGCTTCAATCATTCTATTTTCTACATGAGCTCAGTTTTCAGAAACAATGTACGAGTGTAGTCACCAGCTGGATTGCTGAAATGGGGCAAAGGTAAAACCAAACAAACCTCTCTTGGTGGCAAAACATTCCAGATGTGTTGGGATTATAACTTCCAGAAATTCTAGCCAGTGGCCTGGTTGTGAAATGCTTCCTATAGCATGACGTAGGACAAGGCAAATGGGTCAATATGAGAAAAAAGGTGGAATTAAATAGACATTATCATCTTCCCTTCCAGTAAAGACAGTTAGCATTAGAACATAGAATAACAGAATTGAAAGAGACCTTGGATTATTATAGTGGATGTGCATAAAACTTTAGTTTTATTCTATTGGATGATTTATTATAATTTATTTCATTTATTTAAATTTATTATACTTTATTATATAGGATTATTATATTTGATGTGCATAAAACTCTAGAATGTTTGAGTTAATAATCTGGTTCATAGAAATTATTGAATCCTGTCAAGAAAAAGAGTAAAATGTCTTAGGAGAAAGCAAAGGAAAACAAAGGGGTTTTAATTCCTTGAGCCCATGAGTTGAATTTAGCTAAATTCTCTGAAAGAATTTCTAAAGGAAATTAAATTTCCTCAAACGTCATGAACTAGAAGAAAAAAATAAATACAGAAGAATTTCTCTGCATAACTCCGCTTCCAATTACCAAAGATATCCTATTTAAAGCACTGAATATTTACAACAACTACCCATCTTTTGAATTTTAATAGCTATGCTTTCATTGTAAAAAGGAAATGTCAGAGTTTACCATGTCATGTTATTTTTAATGTTCTTGATTATTTAGTGATGAGACAGATTTTAAAATGTATCTGAACAGAGGTACAAATTTGAAGACTTGGGAGTCAAAGGGTTTTAAAACAAGACTGCTCAGTATTAACTCAGTGAGATAATTTACACAATTTGACTCACTTTAATCCTGTCAATTAAGCTGTATTAACCAAAGTAGATGAAAAGAATTTACAGCTGGAACCACCATCTGGAGTTATGGGCAAACCTCCAGTTTATTGTCATCTTTGTGCTACAAAGTATATGTGTGATAGTTGTTTCAGTACTGTAGCTAGTAGCCATGTATTTTAAATTATGTAAAATTTAGTTTAACATTGTATGCTTCCTGAAAAAATGTTTATCATGGCATTTATTTAGTCCAAAAATTTTGTTGATGATAAATTTAAGAGGAAAAGAAAAAGGTTCAATATTATAATATAGAGTACCTTTACAGAATATAATCAATTTAGAAATCAGATTTAAATCAGATTAAAGGATGTAAGAGTAATCCAAATGAATCATACCATGAAGGATCTAGTCCAGTGTTTTGTGTCAAACGATGACAACTAGGTGCATTTGGGAAGATTACAAACCTGTACAGTACTGAAGGGTGATCATCCATTTCCATTGCCAGTTTGCAGTCAATATTTAAGACATGTTGCTTATGATCCAGGAGATATTTGTCAATATAAATAGCTATGAATAGCCTGATTCTCTATTAACCTGTCCAACCACCTTTTGAAATTCTCCACATTGGCTGATATTGCAGTTTCAGGCCAACAAAGCCTAAAGCTTAACCATATATTGTGTAAAGAGGTATTTTTTCCAGTCAGTTCTGTATTTAATTTCAGCAGGTAATCTTCAATTAAATAGAAAAAAATATCTTTCTGTCTTCAAATAAGTTAGGCCATGCTTGATTTTATACACCTCTATAATTTCTTCCCTAACCTATTGTGAGAGAAAGTAATTGCTTCTACAGCTTATTTGGCTTTTTTTTTTTATTAAAGAGTTTTACAACAAGAAGAAAAAAAACCCACACAATTTCCCCCCCTTTCCCCCCTTTCCCTCCCCCTCCCTCC
>JANHGC010002272.1:136739-154819 GCA_027560395.1 Boaedon fuliginosus | reverse complement strand
TCCTATATTATAAATAAGATATTGTAAAGTATCACTGAATCTGTCATTTACATATTGCTACATTTATTGATTAGTAGGAATCTCCAAAATCCTCTATTAACTGTCCCTTATTGTATTTAACACAGAGAAACTCCACAAATGGTCTTCAATATTTTATAAACTTTCCAAACAATTGACTCTAATTACCACAGTTAATTTAACCATCGCTGCCAGTTTGGTCAATTCAGGAGCCATTCTTCAAGTCTCAGTATTTGGCATATACTTATTTGACAATCTTTGCAGCAGTCACTATATACAAAAATAAAGTCCCAAATTGTTTTTCTGTCAGTTTATCCATAATAGCTAGAAGAAAGTTTTCAGGTTTCATTAACATTTGCATGTTCAATATTTTTTGTATAACCATTAGTGTATTTACCAGTTTACTATTTCTTTCCAAATCGTCTTTTTCACAAGGATGAACATCCTGAAATTCCAGAAACAGCTGTGATTAGCTATCCCCATGATATCAAAGGGGAAGGTAAGTGACAAAAATATTTTAAAATAAGTAGGAAAACATTTAACTGTATATTTAATCTTTGCTTTGTTGATGTTAGGACTTTTACTGATATAATTGAAGTGGAGAAAATGAACAGGGATGTTTGGCAGAAACTGATAGTTGAATAATTTTTTTTTTCAAAAAAGGTACAGAACAGTATTATAATGCGTTTAAATGCATGAAAACTATTGCGAAGGAATGTAATTTAAGTTTAAAATTTTGAAACAGCTACACTGATCAAAATAATTGTAGTACTATAGTAGCATTACTTTTCTTTTTATTTTTTCCCCATGTCAATCCTTTTTATTAGTTTATAATAATATACAAAAATAGAAAAGCAGATAGGAAAAAATAGGGGAGGGAAAAGGGAAAAGTGTAGAAGAAGAAGGGGAAAAGAAAGAAAAGGCATTGATTTCCCTTTGATGCAGAATAAGAAGTAACATCAAACCTATAGTAGCATTACTTTTCAACCACTATGAAAAGGTTGTTGGACCTAAAAGCTCTCAGATCATATCTATCTATAAGAATATTCTTGGTGCAATATGAAAAATATTTTTCCTCTAGTATAATGATAAAGTTATCTCTAGCTACTGTATATACATTAACAGCAGTGTGGGATTCAATTTTTTTTAACTACTGGTTCTATGGATGTGGCTTGGTGGGCGTGGCTATGCAGTCGGCCAATCAGAAGAGGTATTTGCTGCAATCAGCCAATCAGAAGTGGTATTTGCCAGTTCTTCGAACCAATCAAAAGTATCGCTACCGGTTCTCCTGAACTTGTCAGAACTGGCTGAATGCCACCTCTGATTAACAGACAATAACCGGTATTAATATATAGTAAATGTGAGTTTAGAAAGCTAATGAAGAGCCAGTTTGGAGTGGTGGTTAAAATGTTAGACTTAGAAACCAGGAGACTGAGTTCTAGTCCCACTTTAGGCATGAAAGCCAATGACTTTATAAATTACTTTATAAAGTAATAAAGGTGGAGTAAAAAATACCCAATAATTAAATAATAAATGTATTCCTTTTTTCCAGTTGCATTAGCTTTCATAGTATTAAAAGATGACATGGCAGATAAAGATACAATTATCAAAGAGGTGAAGACAATAGTTGCCACCAAGATAGCAAAATACGCTGTTCCTGAACATATTATGGTAAGTATTTAAATATTGTATATGTTTTTAGAAGGACATATATCTGAAAAGAATCACTCCTTGTTTATGGGATATGGCCAAGGAATTTCAGCTAGTGAGATCCAGGAGAAAAGTCGTTTCTCCTGTGGAAGTGAGATCTGCCTTCTCCCTTCTGGTCTTCCAGAAGGGCCTTAAAACCTGACTTGGCCAGTTGGCTTGGGGCTCCAATAGGGATCTGCTATGCTGGAGTGGATTGGTTGAGTGAAAAAAGCCCACCCCCATACCTTCCGTGGTATTTAATAGTTGATTTAATAATTTATTTTATTGTTTTAATGTGCTTATATTTATGCTTTCATGCCATTGTAAGACACCAAAGTCACTTCGAATAGTGAGATGGATGGCAAATAAATGTAATAAAAATATTTAATATTAAAACAATGATTGCTTTATATAAACATTGCCAGTTCAGATAGAAAGTCTTTTTTAAAAAATTTTTTAGAAAGCCATGGTTTCTTGTAATGAAAATCTGCTATTATCAATGTTGAGTAGAGGTAATAGGTAGCCTCCTGTCCCCTCCCTTCTGGGTATATTTAAATATGGGACATGGAAATACCGATGAAGTACCTTTATGTATATTATTAAAATAATAGCAGCTATACACAAGAGAGGTAGTTGTAGTTAATTTTATAGCTTGGTGGAGGGCTGTGCTGAGAGAGTAACTGTAGAATCTCTACTCCAATACATATTTTAGTTAATATGTGATATTTATTCCAAACTGCAGAGTAAAGCATTTAAATGTCCTTCCATTGATCATTTTTGAAATGGAAAACTATGTTTTCCCAGTGTATCTGAACCATGACAATGTCTTAAGCTATAAAACAATTTACCTTTAAAAAGGTTCACCACATATAAAGCAGCTGTTTCAATGAAAAAACTTCATTTTTTCAGTACAAATTATGGTTCCTATTGCACAGATGCCTTACAATTAGGGATCTAGATTGAGGGTGGGGACTGCGAAAATGGTGGCGTTAATCATGAGGTTGCAATTGCCATCATAATGTTTTTGATATCTCTTTCCCCCCATGGCAATCCACCTGAGTTGTTTTGCAATTCTGTAACAGTAATAACAGTTCCTTATCTTGGAAAAGAGTTTGACTTCTAGAATTCTTGTGGAGTTTTTTCTTTGCTTAAATTACATGAAACTTCCCATCTCTTCCAACCTGATTCATTTGTGTAGTGAAGGATGTATTGTAGATTCTTGCACATTGCCAACATTTCACCTTAGGGCAGGGGTATCAAACTTAATTTAATTGACAGCTGCATCAGGGTTGTGTTTGAACTTGGGGAGGATTTGGGGCATGCCCAGGGTGAGCGTGGCCAGCTTAATGTCACTTGTATCCGGGGCACCTGTGGTGGCCCAAGTGCTCTGCCAGGGAAAACGGGTTCTCGTGCTCATGGTGGTGGCCTCTTGCAACCCTCTGCCACCAAACACAGAGCTCAGGGAGGGCTGCAGAGGCACCGTGGGCTGCTCCTTTACTGTTTCCAGGTCAACCTTGTGGGCCAGATCTAAGCACCCATTCGGGCAATGGGTCTTGAGTTTGACACCCCTGCATTAGGGCATTGTACTTCATTAACATGGAGGATTATCATGGTCTTCTCAGGTAAAGAGAAAGACCGGGAAATGGTAACTAGTAGTAACTAGTATTTCATTTTGTAATAACTATGCTAAAACAGTGGCCCTAGCATGGACCCCGGAGACTATGACCGAGACCAGAAGCTTCCTCTATTTAGTCCTTTAAAATGCTGGTGTCTGAGAATAAAAATGAGAAAACAAGAGAGCCATAACTGGTATTTAAAATGCCAAACTTGATCTGAATACAAGCAGTGTTCAACTAGTCTATTTATTTATTTTATTTTATTAAATTTATACCACGCCTTTCTTCCCCCAATAAAGGAAACGCAAGGCGGCTAGAAACTTCTCTGGTATTTAGGGAGCAATCTGTCCATGGTAATGCTGATTCAATAGAATCCCTGCTACAAGAACACTCTCTTATTTGCTTTGCCTCTTGATTTGACAGTTTGTATACTTTTTAATGTTGTTTTATTGTATTTTATTGTATTTTAATTGTATTAATTGTATTTTAATCATGTTGTAAGCCGCCTCATGTTCCCCTTGATTGGGGAAGAGAGGCGAGGTATAAATCTAATAAACCTAAACCTAAACCTACTTTTTCTCAATAAACTTAATTTTGTGTTAGGACTTCATGATTGGCTTTATGGATTTGTGACAGTAACAATCGAACTTGTTTAGGTAGGAGGCCCTAACTGAGGCTTTGGTAGCCTTTTTTACTTATTTTTAATAGAGGTTCTTCAGTTGGTCATCTGTAAATTCACTCATCCATCCTGCCTTTACCTAAGTCTGTTAATGAATATTCATTTTTTTCCAAGGCTAATGTGAAGATCTTAGGATGGCTGAACAGAGGAATGAGCAGTTGGGGTAGGGGCTGTTTACCTTGATAACTTTGAAAGGTTCCACAATACTCTGCGTAGACACATTTATTCATATAAGTAAATGCACAGAAGAAAAACTCAAGGAAGTAGCTATTTAGATATTTAGATAACTTTATTTAAAATACCACTACTTATAATGACTTTTTATTTCTCAAACAGGTAGTAAAACGTCTTCCCAAAACTCGATCGGGAAAAATTATGAGAAGATTGTTACGGAGAATAGTGACTGATAATAGTGATATGGGAGATATCACCACACTAGATGATCCCAGTGTCATAGAAGAAGTACTTGAAACATGTAAGAAATACAAACTTAAGCATCCTACTCTATGATGAATGGACTATTGTGAAGTTGAGTTCTGTTAAGCTGAAGGAACAAAAGGAACTATTAGATTTATTCGTGATACAATAAAGACCTATACTTATTCATGTAAAATCCAAATATTTTTTTCCTGAAAAGAATGTGTATTTAAGAGTTTACCTCTTGCTACATTGAGTTTATATTTTCTTTTCTTTGAAAGCATGGAAAAATAATTTTCAAACTGCTGTTTAAGACATGTTCTGCCTTTGTTAAACAGAGTGTAGAAACTTAAGAAGTAAGTTTGCATTTAACCTTAATATTTTTGCCACTGATACATAAAACACTCTTTTAAAATCAGTCTTATTGTACTCTTTTTCTAATTTTATCTTATCAGATGAACTGAAACTCTCCATACTTTTAAGTTATGTGAATTTCTTTTAAAAATCACACACAATGACTGTTTTTAATACTATACGAATTTCAATTTACATAATTGAAAGACAAATTAACCTCAAAACTGTTTATCAATACTTATGTATAACATGTGGGAAGTTATCTGTTTTACTGCAGATGGACAAATTGAATTGTTATAATGTTACATTGGCATATAATTATGAACAGGCATATAGTATTTTTTATTAAACATATGTATATTTTAGATTTTTATCCTTTTCATATATTACTCAAGGCAGTAAACATACCACTCCTTCACTTGCCTTTTTCTCCATAACAAACAACCTTGTGAGTTGAGCTGAGAGTGGCCCAAAGTCACACAGCTAGTTTTTCATGCCTAAGGTGGGCGCACTGTCTCATGCTTTCTAGGCCAGCATCTTAACCACTACACCAGATTGGCTCTCTTTTATGCATCTAGGTATTGCTGATATGCATGAGCCCAAATATGTACATACAGCAATGAAGATACAATGTTCTGAATTCAGTACAGAACATCTGACTTAGGGCTACAAATTCAGACACCAAACCAACTCTATCACCTACTTTCATGTTGAAATATGTCAAGCTCTAATTAAACCTTGGTCAGAAAATACCAAGCACTCCAGTCTTCAATTGCAAGCAGGGTGTGGTTTATTCAGAAACAAGGATAGGTCTCAACAGCGATATTGCAATAATAATAATAATAAAAATGAAGTCTAAACCCAGAAAGCATTCCCTTAGTGTTTTAAAGTAACCTCCACCAATCAGCCATCAGGAACACACCCATGTGATTTCCCAGTCCACTGCTCCCTCTTCACTCTGTTCAGGCAACAAAGAAAGTGTCGGAGACAGAACAGCTCACAACAGGCGGCCCCTCCTCATTCTTCACCCGACAATTAAAAGAAACATGTTAGGTGGATTTATCACTCATAACGGGGTGATTTTTATGGAACCGTTTAAGAGGTCTGTCAACACATAGATCTTTTTCATCTACCCAGGATGCTTCATCTGTGGGATATCCTTTCCATCTGACTAGATATTGTATACATGAATTGGTTTTTCTCATATCTAATATACAATCTATTTCATAGTGGTTCTGTTTGCCTAGAGTCTCTTCCCCTAGCGGTTGGCGAGGTACATGTTTTTAACAGGTTAACATGAAAAGCCAGATGGAGTTTGCCCATCCATGCTGGCAGTTTCAACTTCATTGTTACCAGATTGATTACTTCTGCTATGGGAAATGGACCTATAAATTTAGGATTTAACTTTTATTTTTTAATTGTTTTTAATTTTTGGCAGAGGGGACAATAGTATCTTTTGAGGAAGTGCAGTATTACAGGCAAACTCTGCCTACAGTCTGGAGATTGATCCCAGCAGTGCTCAAGGTTGACTCAACCTTCCAAGGTCTGTAAAATGAGAACCCAGATTGTTGGGGAAAATATACAGATAGTGCTTCTACAATGTAAACCACCCAGAGAGCACATTTATAAACTAAATGCTATTGCTATTGCTATCAGACATCGCCCTATGTTTGCTTTCTTTGGTGCTTGGGTGAAGTTTTATATATACTAAACAGCGACAGCTCTTTAGGTAATTATTTTCATCCCTTATTCTTGGCATAGGTCAATACTCTCCTAAGCAAAGTAATCTATTTTGTCTACAATAAAAATACATACTTCAACTGATTTAAAAGGGAATTAATTATACAAGGATCATAAAATGAATGACTCAGGTTAATTGCTTGAAATAGAAGAAAGTTTATACATTTCAAAATATGCTTAAGGAAACAAGGTTATTTAAAGGGAAGACAAAATGTTTGTACTTAAATATTTCACAAATACAAAATATTTGTGACAAAATTCCGTGTGAATTCAAATCATCTTGTACAGCTTGGGTAGTTCATAGCCATCAAGATAGCTTGGTCACATTGACCTTTGATCTTATTTGGATTATTGCAATGCACTCAATAAGATGTTGCCCTTGAAAATAATCCAGAAACTAGTCTAACTGCAAAATCAGTTGCCAACTTGTTAACAGTATTACCGGTAGCTATCAAAAGTCATATACTGTAATTCTGACCTTGACAGACGAATAGTGGTTTTCTATTGATTTTTTAAAATTTAAGATATTGTCTTTGACCTTTGCAATCGTAAAAGGACTCAAGGACTTGTGCTAAAAATGCCTGGCATCAAGTCAAATGCAGTGAGGGGCCCATACATGTAATGGCAAAGTGTGATGCCATCTACGCCTAATATATATATTATGCAATATAATTGAACAATTATATCAAAAGCTAAATAATAAATTGAAGAAGGCTAGAAAATGCAGTAATTGTGAAGTTATCTATATGCTCTGAAAATTAATTATTTAATGGAGAACATCTACTATATTTTCTCAAAGACTAAGATGAAAGATTGCTGCAGGATTTCCAATCTAACCCAAAGATGGGAAGACATTTCCTTAAAGACATTTCACTTGTCAGTCAGAACTGAAGCTTATTGGATAGAAGTGAAACATCTTCAAGAAAAAACAAAGGAAGTCCAGTTGTCTCTTGAAAAAAAAAAAGCACCTTTGGGACAATCATGACTTGGATGACTGATCATTCCAATAGAATTCCACAGAAGTCTATTGGAACTCTCATAGAATTTGCTTCTCATTTTGATAGGTAGTTCTTAATTTCTTCAATAATTTTATTAATGCAAATTCAACTGTGATATTTAATAATATGGCTTTTATTTGCATTTTAACTCCTTTATGTTGTTTGAAGTCCTTTGGACAAATAAGTTATGCTTTATGCTTTACTTAAAGGCATCATTAGCTAAACATTGAGTATTTCTATCAAATGGTATGAGAAGGAGGAATGCACTGATGTATGCTCCAAGATTCTTGGTAAAACAACTTTCTTCAAATCATTATATTGTAGAATATGTGGCAAATATTAAAGAAGGAAAAGTAGTAATGCCTTGGCTTAAAGTATCTGTTTAATCATGATGCCACTGCAGTTTTTCCTCATGACTCATCATAACCATTTTTCCCGTATTTCTATTAGTTCCTACCAATAAGACTCAATTAAAATGAAATATATTTTGGATACAAGTGATTTGATCCAAAAATTAAAGAAGGTGTTTGGGAAAGAATACAGTGATTTCTAAAAGCAAATACCACCACTCTGGTCTGAAAAGGTCACTGAAGTAATTATAAACCATAAATTAGAAATGAATTGATCTGGAGTGCTGAAAGGTTCTCAATCACACAAAGAGATTTCTGTTTAGAAATACAGTTTGTGAGGGATAGAGGTGTTTGGCAGTTGTAATCTATATCTTCCTCCCACTCTAAAGACTCATCACTGCAGCAATGAAGTGTCGTCTTGAAGTGTTATTTCATCATTATAAATAATGTCATAACTTGAGTATTTGTGAGTTGCACCTATACTAATGCAAAATTGTAGAGATTTTTTTTATTACAGATAAAGACTTACAGCCTTTCGTTTAATGTCTGTTCAAAGTTACAATGGGATTGAAAAACGTGGCTTATGACTGTTTTTCACACTTACAATTGTTGAGGTATCCCCATGGTGACGTGTTCAGAAATTGGATGCTTGGCAATGGGTACCTGTTTATGAGGTTATATACATACACATATACACACATATGCACACATACATATATACATACACATACATACACACACACACACACACACACACACATACACACTTGATATAATAATAACTGTGTTACTAACTTAACTGCAGTGATTCACTTAGCAACTGTGGAAAGAGGTTGTAAAATGGGCCAAACCCCTCTTAACAAATGTCTCACTTACAAATTTTGAGCTCAATTTGTGGTCATAAGTCAAGGACTAATTGTATTATTATACAGGTATACTGCCTCCTGGTGTCTTTATGGACTTTAAATAAGACAAGAAGAACTAAAAGGACAATCCCAGTGACAGTAAATGGATAAGTAGACAGAAGGAGAGACTGACAGAATATAGGATAACTGGGAAGAAATGAGGAAAGTACCTCACAGGTAACTATGATTAATTACTGAACAAAAACTGGAGCACAGAATCTGGAATATCATTCTGCTCTCTCCTTGTGGCAGAATCGAGACATTTGATGTGCACAAATGAAGACACCAAGGGATGTTCCAGCATTCATTTCTTTTAATGCTACTGGTAGTGGTAGATTTTACTGCTGGGTTACATTTAAAGAGGAGGTGAGAAGAAGATGAAAAAAAGACATGAGGAGAGTACATAAAAGGACCATAGGCAGTACGGAACACATTCCTACTTATCATATTAGCTTTCTGAAGGAGAAATAATGGTATATTTCCATTAGCACTTCCATCCTTAACAGATTTCCCCTGAAACCTTACTTATATTGGTGACCCTAACTTTCAATCAAAGATGCATGTTTGGAACTTCAGCTTTTTAAAAAATTTCCAATTCATGACTCAGTCATAATTAGGCATGAAAATGTACAAGGGAGGGAGGGCCAAAGAAGGGAAGGCATGTAAACCCAAACTTGCTGTGCTCTCAGCCAGCTCACCAGTTTTATGGCTACTACCCTGTTTCCCCAAAATAAGACCTACCCTGAAAATAAATCCTAGCTTGATTTTTACACCCACAGCCACGTCACTGGCATTCACCAGCATGATAAATGTGTGAGCAGGATCTGGATGTTGCAAGAATTGTTTCTTTAACATAGTAAAAGCTTCAGTGCATTTGGATGACCAATCCAGGATCTGCCCTGGTTTTGGTGGTTTCAACAGATGCTTAGTGCACAACAGATTAGTCAGGGGCAACGCTATACAAGCAAACTGGGGTATGAAATGTCTATAAAAAATTGCAAACCTGAGGAATGCCTGCAGCTGCTTTCTTGTCTGTGGGACCTGTCACTGCATGACTGCCTTCACTTTTTGGGGGTCCATTTCTATTCCTTTTATAGATATCCTGTAATCCAGATATTCTAAAGATTCCTGATGGAATGTACATTTGTTTAACTTGACATATAACTGTTCTTTCCATAAGCGGCATAATACCTCACGAACTAACTGGATATATGTCTTTATATCTGATGAATATATTATTTATTTATTTATTTATTTATTTATTTATTTATTTATTTATTTATTTATTTAACTTATTTTACTTAGATTTATACCCCGCCTCATTTCCCCGGTCATATTAATATGTCATCAAGATAAATGAGAATGCCCTTATATAGTAGGTCATGCAGCATAGTGTTAATCAGCTGCATGAACACCACCAGGGACCCCTTTAACCCAAAAGGTATCACCCGGAATTGGTAGCTTCCCAGGGGGCAGTTAAACGCCATCTTCAACTCATCTCCCAGTTTGATCTAAATCAGTAATACACCTCCATGAGATCCAAATGGGTGAATACAGGTCCAGTGGCAAGAGTCGATAACAGATCCCGGATTAGAGGCAAGGGATATAGAGGCTACAGCTACGGCATTAAGGCTACGAAAATCTACACACAGCTGCAGGTTTCATCCTTTTTCTCCTGGAAGAGCACAGGGGTGGCGATCGGAGATCTACTCAGTGTAATGAACCCACGTCCCAGGTTCTTATCGATGTATCACCGCATCTCCAGCTCCTTAGGCATCATAGAATACATTAACAGTTTTGGCAACACAGTGCCAGGTATCAATTCAATCCCACAGTTGGTGCTCCAATGGGGGGGCAAGGTATCCCCATCCTCCTCGCTAAACCCATCTGGTAATCCAACTCCCTGTTCAGCCGGTACCACCACCTTAGCAGTGTGGGGAGTGGGAGCAGCCAGAAACCGCATTCTGCGAAATCCCCTGTCCCACCAAATAGTGGGTTTCCACTTATCTAGTCAGCTGAGACCTAGAATCAGGGGGTCGGACATTCATGGGACCACTATGAACC
Source organism: Boaedon fuliginosus (assembly GCA_027560395.1). Lineage (NCBI taxonomy): Eukaryota > Metazoa > Chordata > Lepidosauria > Squamata > Lamprophiidae > Boaedon > Boaedon fuliginosus. Next base: position 143,989 of record JANHGC010002272.1, on the reverse strand, counting down.
TAATGTCCTCCACGTGGGTCGACATAATCAAACTCACCAACTCAGTCACACGTGTTGCTGGCTCCCCACCGAGTACTGAGCTGTCCATTTGTTCAAACAGTATAGGTGTTCTCAATTTAAAGGTGTGCAGATTCAACGCTCATACTACTTCCCCACTCATAATACAGCATGTACATCCTGTGTCTATCAACGCCTGGACGGTCACAGTCTGTCCCCCTTTCTTTGCTATGGTCACCAGTATAGTAAAAGGAATTATAGGAGTGCTCATCATTGGGTCCTCCTCGCTACTATCCAACTTGCCCTGGGTCTCTTCCAATGGCATGGGGGCACTCCCCAGCACCTCCTGGTCCTCTATTGTGGCTCTCAGTAGCATTGCTCTTTTGGACACTGATCCAGACCCCTTGCCCGTGGCTGCAGTGCCCCGGGTGGTCAACATCATCAGACTAGCACCAGGGCCTAGTCATGATCCCAGCTGTGGGCAGTCGACAGCGCGGTGACCCTCTTTATCACAAGGATAACATCTGAGAGCAGGGCTCACCACTCCACCCTGTCGTGCCCCCATCCCTCTATTGGGTATATGTTCCGTTCATCTGGTCCCCGGAACTGACACAGCCCCCTTCCAGTTTGGTTGCTGTTTTGAACCACTCATTCAAATCTAGTTCCACCCTAGACAGGGATTTGCAACAGGCCTGTGTGTATGAGGTACCCAGCAAGTTGCCAAAAGTCCCATATATACTCCCACACTGGCCAACCCCGTTGGCGTAAAGCCAGTATGTCTGCTGCGGTTTGTTGCATCCAAGCTGGATCATCGAAATGAGCCCAAAGAGCATCTAGAAGGACCCCAATGTGGAGAGCTCAGGAGTATGCCACCGATGGAGACCCAACACCCAATCTTTGGCCTCACCTACCAGAGTGGCTATCACAGCCATGACCATATCCCATTGCATGGCATATAGTTCTTCATACTGGTCCATATGACTTAGCACTTGGCTTAGGAACAGTGCTACCCATTCGGGCTTGCCATCAAATACCGCTTTGATGGGGGGCAGTCCATACATGTCTCCTGCCCTCTGCTGGTCAGGTGGACCCACTTGTTCACCCTGGGGGACTCCCAACTGTCTACTACAAGCCATGAAGGTACAACCTGCAGGTGGTGCTACAAAGGTGCATTGGCTCAGCTGCCTTCTCTCCAGTGACCTGGGTGGATGGGCATATCCACTTCTCCCATATTTGTCCTGAAGGATGGCTAACATGGTGTCCCCCAGGTCCACGCTCTGGCTGGTGTTGCCTGGATCCTCCTCCCTCCAACAGTGTTCCCTCCAGTCCTCAGCCTGGAAATCCATTGTTTGGACCACTCCTATGCTTTGGCCCAAAGGCTGGAATGGAGTCTCTCAGGGTCTCACCTCTCCTACTGCACTCCAGTTTGGCTTTCTCCTCATGTTCCTCCTTGCCACCACCCTCTCCATCGTTCATACCACCAACCACCCCTCTGACAGCCCCAAGGGCTACATCACCCTCTCCTGCTGCACTGGGGGTCTGGCACGGCTGCATCCGTAACCAGCTCAAGGACAGTTGTACCTCCTCCTCTGCACTCGGGGGCTCCTGCTCTTCCGTGACCACCATGACAGTATCTCCCACCTGCTCCATCACTCAGAGCCACTGCTGGGCAGCTGGAGACACCCACACACATGTTCTGGTGTCCATTCAGCTGCCAGGCACACACCACACCACTCTGCTAGACAGCTGCCTTTGCCTCGACGATTGTGTCACTCTGTTGCTCCCGACGCTGCCCAATGACATCACATGCACATGCCTGGCCGACTCCCAGCTGTTTGCTGATCATGCAGCCACAGCATTCCGCTCCCAACAGAACACCAGCCAACAAACAAACGAGCCTGGCTTCTGGTCGCCTTGTCCTCGAGCCAGCCACACGGTTGTTCGAAGCTACAGATACTCTTCTACTGTCAGCCCATCCACTGTCATATTGATGGAAAGAATGCGCGGGAGCCATAGTTAATTCTTCATTTTTCCTTCTTTGGAAAAAAGTCATTAATATTTTACATTGTTTGAATAACAGATCTGGTAATACATAAAATTAATTTACCTTAATTTTCTAGGAAAAAGATTAACTGTTGTATTTAGAGTGTTATTTTAATCAGTTCATTAATTTTGCTAGAGAATTGGATATCAAATTGCTTCTAGGAAAATGTTGATCCATTGTGATATGCCTTGGAAATTAAAAAGGAGGGTAGAAACTATCTGATTTTGCTCCATTGAGTTTTATTGGAGAGGAAAATTGATTGTTATGCGGCTTTTCCAAAATTCTGGAGTGGCTCAGGTGATCTGGAATAGATCTTCAAAGCCATCTCCACTATATTTAAGATTATCAGAGGTGATGGGGAAGATGAGCAAAACCAGAACAGTATTTCCATAGAACAAACCAAGTAAAAATGGAAAAACTGAAGATATGCATCAACGAATGCTGTAATTCAAGTATCTATTTAAAGTACAAAGAAGAAAGTCTTATCTGCCTCCAGATTTATTCAGACTTTGTTGCATAATGATAGAATCACAGAGTTAGAAGTCTATCAAATCTGATTTTCTTCTCTTTGGAAGAATCCATTTTAAGGCAATTGCAACAAATGACTGCCTACAACTTTCAGTTGTTATGGCAATGAATTAAATTTACAAACTCTGTTTTTTCCAAATTGAAAGTTGTATCTTACATTCTGATTTCTGTACCTGGTAAGAAGAAAAACTCTTTCTGCTTTTTTACTTAGCTAGCTAACTGCTTTGTAATAACTTTCATTTTTTAAAAAAATATGTGTCAAGAAGGCAGGAAAAAGCAGGAATTATTTCCTCCTCCTCCTCCTCTTCCTCCTTGTCACATAGAGACAACTTCTCCAGTCAGATGAAAAACAGCTATAGTTAATTCTTCATTTTTCCTTCTTTGGGGGAAAAAGTCATTATGCATCCTTATGTTGTCCCTTTTTATATTTCACAAAGGTTTGTTAGATTTACATTAACAATTACTTTTGTCTTGGGTAAAGTGTAAGCTGATCTTATCAATTTAATAAAAGTCCCTCCAAAATTTATATCTTGGCAAAACCTTGAATATGAAAGCCCAATTTAAATTGTCAAAGGCCTTCTGGGCATCTAAGAAAATCAATGCAGAATGTTTTTCTTATGTTGCTCCCAATATTCCAAAATGTCCAACAAATTTCTCGTATCATCCTTTAACTGTCTTTTGGGTAAAAAACCAGCATTGATCCTTATGAATAAGTTCTTGAAAGATTATTTTCAACCTCTCAGTTAAAATCATTGTAAACACCTTACAGTCATTATTCAATAATGATATAGGCTGACAGTTTATTGTTAAAGTCAAACCTTGTTCTTCTTACTTATTAATGCTATATTGGCTTTTTTCCAGGTCTCTGACATTTTTCTTTTCTCTAAACTAAAATTCAGTTTATTTTCTAAAGGTTGTAAATCCATCCTCAAAACGTTTATAATAAAATCCCAGTAATCCATTCAGTCTAGGCACTTTCCTGTTTTTATTGCTTTGCAAACTTCCCTTATTGTTATAAATCCATTCATAGTCTGTTTCTGTTCCTGTATAATCCTTGGTAGATTTGGTTTCTTTAAGCATACATCCATTTTCTCCAGAGAAATGTCCTGTCATTTATACTGTACCATTTGAACTAATGTTGATAAAATGTTTTTTTTTCCATACCAGATTATCTGTTAACATTCTAGCTCTCCTTTCTAATTTCAATATAATTTTCTTTTGTTTTTCTTTTCATAATTTATATGCCAACCATTTCCCTAGTTTGTTTGTGGACTCAATGTTTTTTTTTGTTTGCTTCACCTAGTTCATTTTATTTCCATTTCTGTTACAGTTAACATAGATAATCATCCAAAATAGTGTGTCTTTTCTCTTGTCTTTTTGAGCTCCCTATTATGTTGTATGAAATAACCTCTAATGAAAACTTTATTTGCATCCCAAACCATTCTTATGTCAGTACTTTGATCTAAATTATTTTCAAAGAATTCTTTTAATTTCTTTTTACAGTGTTCCACTATTGCTTCTTTCTGTAACAGCATTTGATTCAACCTCCATCTGAAAGAACTAAGTTTCCTTTTATAAAGTAATTTACTGGATTATATATGAAAAGTCTTTGATACTGTATTTACTTTATGAACTTTTAGATTGTTTGAAATTGAAATCATATCTATTCTTGAAAAAGAAATGTCTGTCAGAAAAATATGTATATTCTCTTGAGTTGCCATTGTAATGTCTCCAAACCCTAATTTGTATATTAACTAAAAAAAACTTTTGATAATTTGGTAATTCCTACAAAGTTCAGGTCCATTTCACTCTTTAATACTAATATTTCAAAAAGCACTTTCACCAAAATTTAATTTTTCAAACTTACTGTATCCTTTTATTCATTTTAAACTTTCTTACATGCAATTCTTTTTAAGCTTTGGGCTGAAAATTTAAATCCTTTTTTTTTTCCTTTTTAATTTAGAAATAGTGTTGACTTACTAAATGGATTTCTCTTGTCCTGCCATTTAGAAAATCTATCTTTAACTGTAAATTGATTATATCTGGTAGTGATTAAGAAAGTAAGGCTTTTGTAAAGCTTGCAAATATGTACTTGTAGGCTGCATTATGGCTTTCAGCTTGATTAAAATCCCTCAACCTCCAACCCCTCAACTCATAAGTCAACTGTAAAAACCTTGGTTCCTACAGTTTCTTCATGAGGAGCAACTGTCCAGAGTTCAAGTGGGTGATCTCACAATTTTTCCTTGTCTGGAGAGACTATGCTGGCCAGAATTCATCATCTGACCACCAAGCTCCACTACAATGTCATCCCCAATGTCTAGACCTCTGTAGATCCTTACCTAAAGAATCCTAAACACTCTTCCTTATATAATATAATTCTAATATAAAATGTTGACTATATGTCATCAAGCCAGTATCAACTTGATCTGTTCCCAACTTGATTCATCAGCTCTTCTAAAGCTACACCATTGCAGCTTCAATCGAGTCCTTCTCTTTCTTTTCATTATTCAGAGCAAACTATAATAGATATTTTTTTCCATTTTATAGGGCCTGGATAGAATACAAACAAGCAGCCATGACCCTAAAGCAAAAGTAGTTCAACAAGCACAAATACAGATCAATTGGTATTGACAAGTAAGAGAAGTAAGAGTCTCATAACATAAGTGCATGGCTCAAGTGTTGAACTGAGTCCAGATAGAACTAAATTCAACTCCCCAATCAGATACACTGCTCAGCAGGTGTCCCATCTATTCCATGGATTTACTATAAGGACAAAAGGGAGAGCGACGTCTATGTGCACCATTTTAAATACCTAGACAAATACCTACTCAACCTTAGCAATTTTAAGGCATGGGACTTCATGTTGGCTGGGGAATTTCAAGCATTGAAATCCAAATGTCTTAAAATTGCTGAGGTTGATAAACACCAGACTAGGGAAAACACAGTACAAATAGTTTTCACCTACTGACAGCAACTGGGACTTGCTGTTAAGTCAGGTAGTCATAAAGTAAAATGTCTCATGATCACATCTAACTTATAATATCAGTTCCAGTTCAGTCATGGTAGTTAAGCATGATGTCATGTGACCATGACTTGCAACATCTCTCTAGCTTCTCCATTGACTTTGCTTGTTGGAAGCTGACAGAGAAGGTCACAAATTGTGACTGTGTGATCAGATGATGCTGCAACAATTATAAATGCATTGTGAATCCAAGCACTCAAATCACAATCATGTGACCATAGGGACACTGTGATGACCATAACTTCAAGGACTGGTCATGACTTTCCTTTTTCAGCACCATTGTAACTTCAAACATTGCTAAGTGAGTGGTCAGTAAATGTCTCAGTCATCCAGGTCATGGTTGACTGAAGAACTAAAGAAGCTTCTTAATGAAAAACAAAACATCTTCAAGAAAAACAAGTCCAGTTTCCTCTTGAAAAAGCACCTTTGGCAGTGATCAGTAAGTAAACATGTACCGTATTTATATCTAATAACCAATGAACTAACTAGTTGTTAATACTTGTCTTTAAAGTTGTGAAGCTTCAGAAACAGTTGGAACTACTTCAAAAAAGGCCTGCTTTACTTTAGAAGTCTGGAGAACTCTACTGCACCAAGAGACGCAATCTGATTTATTTTCTTTCCAGCAACAACCACATATATATATATTTTTCTCAAATTTACTGAAAACCCTTGAAATATATCTTCTTGTATAAGACTTATGAAGACATTCTTCATCTGAAAAAGGTGTCATAGGCAGCATTTCATGTCTGTTTAGAACTGAATTTATTTGAACCTCTTTGAGCAGAAGGATACTGGTACAGCTGTTGAAAGGAGAAAGTTGGGGTGCTATGTTAGAGCAATAGAAAAGTCATAAATGCTTTGTTGAGATGACCAGAACCTGATTAATATAAATATCAGAATCATTTAATATCCCTCAAGAATTCCTATAATAAAGATGTGCCTCTCATATTCCCAAAGAGAAATAGAGTATATAGGAGTCTTATTTGTTCTCAGAGAATGATCCTGAAAGGAAACTGAGTTAAACAAAAGCCTTCTAAGAAATACTCAGAGAGAAATAAATATGTGTTTCTCTCACAGGAAGACTACAGGTAGGACAAGCTTCTATACTTGAAAACATTGATGCCTATCAAACAAATAGGTATAAAAGCTTTTATACCACCCCCCTGACCTGCACTGGATCTAAACATTGTATACATTCAATAGCCTTTTCTAAAAGCACAAGTGAAATTTGAAGTAGCAACTGGTGAGCCAGCAAAGAAGCCATTAAGAGTATTTATAGACACAGCTTGAACTTCAATATCACACACTTCTTTCACAAAGCAGGCATTTGTGGAAGAATTGCACTTCCCCGTGTCTACACACAAATACGAAAATGGGCGTGGGCGGAGAACTTAAATTAGCTCCGTTCTCAGCAATATATTCTATTTCATATTTCAATGGGAAGACAGTATCCAGAGCAAAACCTGCTCTTTGTTATATTCAGTATTAAACTTTAGAAAGTCATGTATTTTAAGAGCATTTATGTTAGAATTTTTCTGTACTTCATAGCAACATGAGATGCAAGTGTTTCTTGAGGAATTCTTTAAGTTTTGTGAATTATAAATTATGTTGGGTAGGGAACTTTTTCAGTGGGGGGGGGGGCGGTGTGGGTTTTGTGTC
>JANHGC010002272.1:68061-78156 GCA_027560395.1 Boaedon fuliginosus | reverse complement strand
TCTGTTTCTAAACAGAATGGACTTTTGGGGTTTTGAACAATAAAAGACACTGTTTGTTTAAGAGCTGGTCCTGATCCGTGTGTTTTGGGCATGGGATAGAACAATGAGTGTTACATTTTTCACATTCAAAATAGGACTATTCAAATTATGAATAGTTGTCTTTTAGCACCCATGTTTTTTCCATACGCTCAGTCATTAAAATAATTATAATTGGCTATATGTGCATGTTCAAAGTAAATTAATTAATTAACCTTCACATTCCACCTGTATGCAGTTTCCCTTCCAATACACATTTAAAGCTTGTGCAATGAGTAACTAAAAGTTGCCTCTCCTCCCTGTTCTTGCAAGATGGAAAAAATAATTCTGGCATTGCTTAAACTATGCGAATCACTTTGGTGGTACCTCACATACCTAGGAACAGTGAGACGCAGTGCATACAGTGTTGAACTAGGAGGAAGGAGAGCCAAGTTTAAATCAACCCTCAGCCGTAAAAGCTCATTGGATGACTAGGTTGCCACCTCTTCTTTCAGTGTAGCCTGCTTCATAGTGTGGCTGTTGAGTGGGAAAATGGAAGCTTTATGTTTGTCAGCTTGAATTCCTTTTGAAAAGTGGGGTTTAATTTAATGTATTTCTGCCATTCTTTGAAATATTTGCAACAAGTTTAGAGAGGGCAAGAGATGGATGGATGGATGGACAGATAGATCAATGGATGTGTGTGTTTGTGTGTGTGTGTGTGTGTGTGTGTGAGAGAGAGAGAGAGAGAGAGGGAGAGAGATAAACAAAGAGAGAAAAAGAGAGAGAATTTGGTTTTTACTAAATGTTGTCCCCACTAACCATGGGGTGATGTCCAACCAACATGTTGTAAATCTATGCCTACACATGCACAACACATTAAGGTTGTTCATATTTATAAATATAATTATTTTGTAGCTCCACATGTAGCTTCACATATGGAATATATGATTCATGCATAAATGGCTGTCATTTACAAACCCACAAAATGGACTAATGCAATAACAAACTTATGTAGTGTGAATTTAGGTCAATCACTGTTTTCTAATTCCTGTTAATTTTTGTGGTTCTACTCTAAACATCCAGAGCTACTGTTAAAATTCATTCAGGCATTTACCTACCATATTATTTTTAATATTTTTGATTGTTTGCTTTTCAGTAGAAGCACCTAATATGTATAGAATGTGTCAAAAACATAGAAGAATTAGAAAAGTTTTAAGCTGTGGTTTTTACTGTGTAATAGTCTTACCCCATTTGGGGAATTTGAGGAAATTTGAAATGTTTCAATCCCATCTTAGAAACTAGTCCAAATGCTACAGAATCGTGCCTATAAAAGTTCAAGAGAAATGCCTAAGTTTTAGTAGACGTGTTTAGTACTTCTTATGTCAGCCAACCAAATAAATATCTCCCCCTCCCCTCCCCATTACCCTTTAAGTTTTGCTTAAATTTATGTATACTGTATATACTTTTACTTTAAATCTCCTGTTGATTCACATATCATTTATCCTGCCTGTTATTACCTAAGTATGTTCCAGCAGCAAGTTTACATCCTCTGAGTAGGATGAATTTGTCACAGGTCTGTAGTTTCCTTTCCCTTCCCACTGTGAGGGGAATGGTGATAGGAAGGAGAATAGTGTTGAGGACAATTGATTTTCCTTGGTACCAGCTTATCTACATGACACAGTACTCTTTAAAAAGGGAGGCAGGAGAGATGAATCACTAAGGTAAAATATGGCACTTAATATGTCTCAGGGCTTGTGATCATTAAAGACCTCCATATGGAGATGTTCTGCCTTTTTTTTTAACCACCTCTAGATATTAGACTCTGGATTATGCTGTAAAATGAATTGGCAGAGGAAAGAGACTCCTTGCTAGATTGAATCAATATTTTAGACTTCATGGCTTCGGTATTTTTTTGATGCAAACAAGGAAATCCATATGCCTTTTCGATGGAAAGATCTTTACACTAGCCTCCTATAAGTGCAAATAACATATCTTACTGTTCCTTCAAACTACATTTTTTGCTTCCTCTCCCCTTCTCACCCCCACTGCACAAAAAAGCTTAAGGCTATTTTAAATTCACTTTGAAAGCACATTTGTCCATTGAATACAATCAAATGGTTCACTTCTTCCCCTTCAATATGCTGGTTTGGCAGATTGAATTTTAGATGCTTCATCGTGTTCCTTAATGTAGAAATCAGGGAGAAATATTGCACCTAATTTGTGCCTTGACATGCTATGTTTTTATAAATGCAGGGAACTTTTTATGTGGGAACTAATAGATTCAACCCACCTGCTCTCAAAGCCATAAAATCCAGGAAAAGCTTACCATTAGGTATAAATGTGAGTAGGCTTGTCATGGATAAATTTCAGCCTGATGCAAAATTACACTATGAGTTTCATGACTGAATTTTTCCTGGATTTAGAACATTATTCTAACACTAGATGGGGATTATTTATTTGTTTTCAAAAGAAATATAATTAATATGGCCACCTATCTCATTCATATACATGATCCTGGGTGGTTAACAATTAAAACAAAATAAAAATGGTTAAAATTTTAAAAAAAATTTAATAGCTATCAAAATAGCTGCTGAGAACATTCACAATCTCCTACATTCAAATCCACTATAAGACAGGCTCATCCATTCTGACAAGGCCCCAGGCTAAATATCAGAACCAAGTTTTTAATGCCTTGCAAAAGGGTAGGAGAATATGGGCAAATCAAATCTCTTGGGACAGTATTCCAGAGGATGAGTCACCAAGGTAAAAAAGTTATTTCTTCTGGGATCCTACCAGATGGTATTCTCTAGTGGACAGGACCTGGAACACGCCTCTCTTGCTAACAGGATATGTATAGACATACCCACAAGTATGAGAATGAGCAGAGCCAAGGTGACAATGAAGGATTAATTGTGATCTTCCAGAATGCTGCAAGATGCCTCCTGTTCAGATACTACACAGGACTGTTATGAACAGAGGCCTGCCCAATACCAATTATCTCTAGATATTAGCACTCCAGGCTGCTGAACAAGAGAAGAGTTCTTGACACTCAAAACTGAAATTCCGATAACCAGTCCATACAAAAAATTTGTTGTGATATTTTAGATGAATGGTATTGTAATGTAACAAAGTAATAAGCAGTTGACAGTTCAGGGTGAATGTAGCATGAATAATATTTGAGGCTAATGCAAGTAGAAGAGATATATGTAGTTCAGAGTTGAACAGTGAAGTCTTTGGTGTTCTTTTCTTGCAGACATTTTATTACCGTACTAAGCAACATCTTCAGCACTAGAAAGGAGTGGGGTTTGCGCTCTGTTTATATATGGTAGCTTGCCTTGTCAGAGTTGGTGAGGTGTTTCTTCTTGGCAGTTCCTAGGTTGTCTGTCTGGTGTTAATCTAATGCAAATTGCATTCAGAGCAAACAAGGATCAGTTAACCTGATGCATTTGATTCCATGAAAAAAAAAAGGGTGGGAAAGTAATGGTTTTCAAGACATTATTCTCTTTACATGCAAACTATAGCTATAAATGGGGAAAGCAGAAAAATAAAGATGGGGCATTATTTTTTGCTAGGGTAAAAAAGGATAAAGGATTTAAATCTCCTTGCCATAATAAAGAAGAAAACAAGAATGTAACATTCACACACACTAAAAAGGGATCTCTTGAGGACGCTGCAGGGCACAGCTTAGAAGGTTGCCTTCTTAAAACACTAAATGGGGAAGGATTTATAGTCTAGGATGGAGATAAAGAGAGAGAAGGAATTACTTTATCAGTGCTGAGTTATATTTGATGTCTTATTGTAATGGAGGATACTTTGGCCTCTTTTGTTAAGAGAGAGGAAAAAAGAGAAAAAAGAAGAATTATGAATGTTTTATGGGCATTTTTGTATTTTCATTTTGGAATCCAACAGATAAAAGAAATCAGAACCATATTATAATTTCAGGATGATTTTAAAGAGTAGATATTTTTGTTTGTTTGTTTGTTTATATTTATTGGCTGAGACATAAACAAACACATAAACAAGATTATACTGGGAATATTAAGAACTGATATTGAAATGATAAGAGAAAGACTGTATTTAGAAAGATACACTTAGATGAAATAAAATTACAGGCATAATAATTTAGAAAGATATAGTTATATGAAATTAAAATTGTGGGGAGGGAAGCAAATAACAAATTTAAAAGGTTATATTATAAATGATACATCAATAAATAATTATAAATAATATAATTCAGCATCTGCTTTGGTTGACAAATCAAGTTTATTCAATGAATGTGAAAAGTGACTTACTTATTCACCTGTCAGAAGGATTTGCCAAGTATACCTGATGCAAATAACCTTATGCTAAATTCCCCATAGTCTTGTTAAAATTTCACTATCTGCTACTCAATTGATGGCTGAGAAAATGCTTGACCAACCTGAAGTTGCAAACTCAACCCAAACTCAACTTTGGGTTATTTCTAAAATCCATTTAGTTATCACTTGCCAAACACTGAGACCAACTGGGCAAGGGAAGCAGCAAATCAGATAAAGGGTTTATCCTCAAGATCCACCAGTCAGCAGTGCCACCTGCTGGGACCACCCAAATAATGTTTAAGACTGCACTCCAGACTTTCCTCAAAGTGTAAATAAAAACTCTGAAATCAATATGGTATCAATCATTGAAACACCCTTCCTTAATCAAATTACATATGTTGGAATGAGACGGCAAAAATTGCCATCCGTCATAACCATCATTGTCATCACTCCTCTTCTCTATTTTTGTGTAGGAAACCAAAACCACTAGTAATTAATCTGAAAGAATCTAAAATTCCCATGAGAGTGTACACCCAACAGTATGCACAAAAGGAATGAGTGAAAAGGTTTTATCAGAGCATACATTCTGGATAATCAAAAGAAAAGAACAGAAAAAAGAAAGAGGAGAGGAGGGGAAGGGAGGGGAAGAGAGAGAAGAGAAAAATGAAGAGAAGAACAATTCTAAGGAGATATGGCTATATTATAATGTAATACTGTATAGATTTGGATATTTTACTGTTCTTTTAAATGTTGTTAGCCACCTTGTGTTCCCTTTTGTTGGGGAAGAAAGGCAGGGTATAACTTGAATAAAATAAAATAAATAAATACATAAATCTGTTTCAGACTCTAATCTTTATAATTTCTTTTTTTACCAGATGCTGGCTTTAAGAATAGGTAAATCAGTTTCCATTTTCTAAAATATTTTGTAGTGAATTAAATCTTTTCAGTATGTCAAGATTCAACTTGTCCATGCATGTGGATTTGTGATTCCACTATAATAGATTGTTGGGCCATATAAACTCTCACCAAGGTGTGATATCCTTCACTTAATATATCTGACACATTACTCTATGTTTTCATAGACTGAATTTCCTCAGATAAACCCTGAATTCAGGAAGCTCTGAAATTGTCCAGCTATCACTGGTTCACTTTAAATAAAAATGCATGATAGATTGTTGCATATTGACTAGCCAGAAATTAGTTTAAGAAAGTAAAACTGTACTATCTCACATGTTGCAATGTTTTGTTTCATCACTGTGCATTTGGATAACTAATTTAATCTTTCAATTGCCCCATTTCCCCCTCCTCAAATAAAAAAGCAGTGCCAAGATCCTTTAAATTTGTTGTCTATGGAGATTCTCAGTCATCCAGGTCATGGTTGTCTCAAAGGTACTTTTTTCAAAAGACAACTGGACTTTCTGACTTTTCTTTGAAGATGTTTTGCTTCTCATCGAAGAAGCTTCTTCAGCTCTTTAAAGCTATTGGATTTGAATTGCAAAATGACACAAAGTTGCTATTTATGCAAAGTTTTCTCTTTGCTGCCACCCATCTTTTTCTAGTCCAGATTTAACCAAGTCAAATGAGTGAGTGACTGTTTGCTATACAGTAGTAGCTGTTGTTGCATGTACATGATTTGCAACCTACAACTACCAGATCCATTTTTTTGTTTTTGCAATCCAGCCTTACAGCAACCACAATCACCTCCAAAATACCTATCACCATCTTTGATTTCTCTCACATCCTTCCTGAAAGTACGTGAGATGCTTTTGGTTAATGGAACGCTAAAGGAAGCAACTTCATTACCATGAGTAAAAGAAAGGAGAATGCCATCTTAGATATGGGGGAGGGAGTGCAGGTGCCTTCAAGTTACCAGTGACTCTTGGTAACTGGCTGGACTAGTCCTGGCAGTTTTCTTGGCAAGGTTTTTGTTTTTGTTTTTTTCAGAAGAGACTTGCTCTTGCCTCCTTCCTGGGAATGAGAGAGAGTGACTGATTCAAGGTCATCTAGTTGATTTCATGCCTAAAATGGGACTAGAACTCAGAGTCTCCTGGTCTCTAGCCTGATATCGTAACTCTTTATCCTAAACTGGCTCTCTCAAAGTAGCTTAGATATGAACCAATATATTTGGGTGCTTGGCATAGTCCAGCAACCAATAATGTATTAGTGTTTTGGATCCTCTTTCAGAGATGACGGGATCTTTGGGTTTCATTATACAATCATGTAGGGACAGATGGAGATTGCTACTCAGAAGTGCCAGTCTCCAGAAAAAAAAAATATGAAAGAGAATGTGAATAAAAATAAATGAAATATGATATATAGTTTCCAGGTTATGCACCTCTAAAGCTTCTGCCTGCCTAAAATACCTAAAACACTATGATATGCTGTCCTTTTACATTATGTATAGAAATGAGAAGTAATTGTGCACTCCGCATGTTCATAATCAAGTGCACAGAAATAATGTGTTATAAAAACTCTTTCTTTCTCTCTCATATCCCCCTCCATATAATTATTTCACCAAACAAAATAACGAAGTCTTGGAGGCCTATGACATTTTGCCTCGTCTTATCTCAGACTCATTAGAGGCATTATGCAAAAGATACAATGCATTCATATGGTTTGGAAAACAATCATTTGTACAGCCTAGAGCTTTTGTTTTCAGTAATTAAAAACTGGCAAGTAACCAAACCAATATAACTCTAATTTTGTAGAGTAATGCTGCACATTAGTCATGGAAAAAAAGAGCCACAGAGATGTGAGTAATAAGGCACCTTTGGCCTCTTTGTGTGACTTCAAAATAGTCACTCAAACTCTTTCTACCATTTCCCAAATTAAGGTAATTGCTTCATCTCTTCACTAACAGTTAACTACTGAACCTTGGAGATTTTGGTAAACTCCTTTCTGTTTTGTTCTTTACCAAAGTTTAAATCAACAGACACCCACATTCTTCTACACACAAGAAACAATTGTGTATAGCAGACCTGTGCATGTCACAACCCTCAGGCCACATTTGGCTTTTTGGTTATCCCTGTTCAGCCTGCATGAGGTCAATCAGAAATTAGAAATAAAATGTAAATAAGCATGCCATACGGGGCAGGAGAAGAAACCAAATTTGTCTTTAAAGGGTAAACAATTGCATGCAAATTTATATAAAGCTACATCTTCCTTTTTGGTGATACATTTCTTCTTTGTTGGCAATAGCACACTGCAACTTTTATGGAGTTGGTCATGCTGCTGGTCCTATTTTCCTACAACTTTGCTCATATAGAAATATGATTAATCATTCATATAATTCCTGAATGAAAGAGGGATATCATACAATTTTCTGATGCAAATCAGTATATTTCAGGTCTTAACACCAACAGTGGAACTTTGTCTCAGAGGTTTTCTTAGGTGCTCTCATTCCTTCTTTCCATAGTAAACTTTGTTCCTTACAAATTATGTTTATCCTCTCAGAATAAAAAAATATTAAGATTTCCTCATCCACTTGCTTGCTTGCTGTGCTCCTTATTTGTCTTATTTCTGACCCCACTTTTGCATTTCTCTTCCAGCTGAGAGATTTCCTCTTTAGGCCTCTGTGTGAACCTTGGCACAAGTATTTGTCTGGATTTATGAAATGAGATGCATTAATTAAACCGCAGCTTTCAGCTCCACATTTACTTTGCATTTTGGCATAAAACAAAAAGAGAATGGAATGAGGGAGTTTGAGCCTATCTATTGCCCCCAAGAATTGATGTAGTGTAATAATGTAGCCCAATCTGTGGCATTCCAGATGTTTGGACTCCAGCTGTTGTAATTGGGGCATGGTGGATTGGAACTGCAGGAGTTACAGCTCACTACATCTAAAGGGCACCAAACTGTAGGAAAATGACTTAGCTTTAAATTATATGTGCCAAAGTTATAATAAGTAAAGAATTCTCTCAGAGTTCATCTTCATGCTGTACTAATTGTGGCATGAAAATTACATGCTACCCTGTCCTCACAATGTTGATTTTGTTACATTCCCTAATTAACTTTGGAAGCAACTTAAAAACGTTTACCTATTCTAATTTTAAAACAGTGTTTACCCTCTCCTCAAAAACAGGTTTGGTAAGAGCCACCATTTAAGATAATATGGTTGATGATGCAGTTTACAAGCTGGACCTGCCCAGTTCCTATTGGCTACTTTGCAAGCAGCCACTTTCCTCCAGTTTCTAGGCACTAAGTTCCATAGCCATTTTGGAATCCCGTATAATGAAAGAATATGTGTATGCGGGGCAAAGGCTATAGAGGACACGGTGCATATAATACTTGAATGTAGTTCGTTATGGGGAAGCAAGAAAACGTTATTTGACCCCAACTGTAAATAAACTTGCTCATTGGGATGTAAGGCATAAGTTAAGATTTCTGTTGAAGGCAGACTCCCCACCCCTAATAAGGACAATTGCTGGCTATCTTAAAAGGATGACAGTAACACGAACCAGTCATATTGAAAAGAACTTTATTGACTGTAAGAAGGATGAGTTGATATAGAAGGTGTTATGGTACTTAGTTTATTTTAGATTTAGTTATTAAATACTGGTATTGGTAAACTTCTAAATTTATATATGTACTTATATTATCAGATCGTTATTCCTGTAACCTTATGGCTTCCTTTTAATGATGTAGTGATCTTTGAAAAGGCCTTTGGGCCTGCTCAATAAACTATACAACATAACACAGTCTTTGGCTGTGTTAAGCTTGTTCAACAAGAACCACCAGAGAATGGGAAGAATATTGGAAGGATCCTGCTGTCTGTCATTCAGGTGCAATTTAGCCACAAGCATAACAAGTGACTTCTCCTCTGCAAATGATGCAACTGCAAATTATGAGTCCCTGATTTATTTTCTAGAGCTATGTCATGTGAATCTTGTGGAATGATCCTACGGCCCCAATAAAAAAGGATTTATCATCAGCCTTACAAGAAACCATGGGCTGATGTGTATTCACAGCTTAATCATGGGCTGATATGTATTTGCAGCTTAATCATCCGGCTAACTGCAAAGGTTTCAAAGCAATCATATATGTATTACCTGAGAATGATTTATTCTTTTGGGGGCTCCTGGAATTGTATGATAACCTACCCATTTCCATCAGAAAATTAGTTCAAAGAAGGGCTTTAAACACCTAAAACTCTGAAACCCAAGAAGCAATTTTTCTAAAAAAACCTGGGCCTTGTGCATTTGTCCAGCATCCCACAATCATCTTCTAAACCAGCATAGTTCCTCTCTAAGTCATTGAAACATTGCCACCCTGCTTGGCTGAAATTGGCTCTGGGTTTCAAACCCTAGCAAAGCAGGATCCTCTCGCAACTCAAAACTGAAAATTGTATATTTGGACCTGCTACACAGAAAGCATATTTCCCACTCCAATCACTGGCACATACACACATACATACATACATACATACATACATACATACATACATACATACATACTTGGAATTTGGAAACTATTGCTATGCATATCCACAAAATACTTTGTCCTCCAAAAAGGTTGTAGACATATTAGTCACTGCCTGATATCATGATGAGCTCAGAGAAGCATGATAGCATGCACAACATAATCCTAAAATTTTATTTCCTATTTAACCTGTGGGAATGTCTTTATTATCATCACACAGTGTGGAATTGGGCACTACTCCTGAGATATACAGTATACAGGTATATGTGCATATGTGTATGTCTCTCTCTGGGTGTGTACTAAACTCTCTCTCTCTTTTTCTCTCTCTCTCTCTCTCCCCCTCCCTTCCTCTCTCTCTCTCTCT
>JANHGC010002272.1:38316-50981 GCA_027560395.1 Boaedon fuliginosus | reverse complement strand
GTAAACCACCCAGCTTGTTACAGAAGGTAACAAGCCCCAAGAGGCCATGGGAAGACATATCCATGGACTTTATTGTAGAACTACTGAATAGCCAGGGTTATACAGTTATCTGGATTGTTCTCGACCTGTTCTCTAAACAGGCTCATTTTGTAGCATGTAAGGGTCTCCCATCAGCAAAACGGTTAGCTTCTATGTTCATTCAGCATGTGTACCGATTACATGGCGTACCGGGGAGGATTATATCAGACAGAGGAGTTCAATTCACCGCACGGTTTTGGAGGAATTTTGTGCGTCCGATAGGGTCAACCCAAGGGCTCAGCTCTGCTTATCACCCCGCTACGAACGGGGCAGCTGAATGGGCTAACGCAATGGTGGAGAGATATTTACGCAGTTACGTGGGGTATCAGCAAAACAACTGGGTGGAACTCCTCCCCTTCGCAGAAGTTGCTTACAATAACGCGGTACACAGTAGCACTGGCCTAACTCCATTTCACGTTGTTGGGGGGAGGTCATTTCCAGCCATTCCCGAATTACCAATGATATCCAAACTAAAAGACCCCCTGACTGACCACTCCCCTAGGGACTGGGGGACTCGGCTACCAGTCATATGGAAGGAAACCCAAAAAGGATTGGAAAAAGCACAGAAAGAATATAAACTCCAAGCGGACAAGAAAAGATTGGAGCACAAGCCATTGAGGGTTGGGGACAAAGTGTACCTCTTGACGAAATATCTGAAACTACGTGGGCCTGGAAGAAAACTGGGACCCAAATTCATAGGCCCACTAACGATTAAACGGATAGTGAACCCTGTTACAGTAGAACTCCAACTTCCACCGGTGTTAGGGAAAACTCACCCTGTGTTCCATGTGTTCCTGTTGAAGTGGGCCATGCTTGATGGGAAAGACCAAAACACCAGACCCAGTCCAGTATCGGGTGTGCAGTACGAAATAGAGTCTATCCTAGATTCCAGAATCAAGAGGCAGTGCGTTCAATATTTAATAAAATGGAAAGGCTATCCAGAGACCGAAGCATCCTGGGTACCAGATAGGCACATGAATGCACTGCGGTTGATTAAACAATTCCATAAGTCCAACCCACACAAACCCCACACCATTTAAAACAACAAATGTTTCTTTATTCCCTTCCTAGGGGGAAACCTGGTAGGAGGGCCGCCTGTCAGGACCACTCCTGGCCCCGTCATCAATTCGGAGAGGGGGACTCCCAGCCGAATGGAATAGGCACAAGCCACAATTGTTCACAGACAAATTAAACGAGGGCCAGCTGATTGTTTCACTTGCACCTGGTGGAGGGACGGCGGTCCTGCGCGCGCACGCTATGAGAGGGTGGGGTAAGGGTTAATTACAGCACTGTATTTAAATGGGGAATCAGGCGGAGGCTATCAGCGTTGTCTTTATTTCATTTTCATGCAAACGGATTGTACGTTTCTGTGGAGCATTTCAGTAAAGAAGTTACCTTGCAAAAGCTTGGCTGCCTTGTGTTTCTTTGCTACTGCTTCCCTGAACGGCGAGAGACCGATAAAATATTAGAAATGGAATATGAACACAACTGTTTGCTACGGGACTTTAATGTGATAGTAAATGCTAAGAAAGATTACAAATCCAGGAAGGGGCAAGTGGAGAGGGGGAGAAAAAGAATAATGGAAGAACACTCCCCAAAATTGTAGATGAGATGACTAAAGAAATTGTGTTTTATGATGTATGGAGGGATTTTCACCCGACAATGCAACAATATACTTTTTATTCTCCTAGGCACAAATCATGGTCTAGGATTGATATGGTGTGGGTAACAGCGGAGATGAAAATGGATATTCAGGAAATAGAGATAAAAGCAAACATTTGGGCAGATCATAATTCCATAAGGATAACATGGAAGGGGAGGAAAAAGAAAGTGAGGTGGACAATGAATGTTAATATGTTAAAAGATAAAGAAACTTTGCAAATAATAAAAAAGAAATGGAACTTTTCTTTAAGGAAAATAAAAATGAAGAGACTTCATTGCAAATGATTTGGGACACTGCTAAGGCTTATCTATGAGGACTAGTCATTAAATATTCTGCAAGAAAGAATAGGGAAAAAATATAAAACTTAGAAATTGAATTGAATAAAAAACCAGGAAATGAGCTAAAAAGGGAAATTGAATTAACAAAACATAAATTAAACCTATTAGATCAAGAGGAAGTTGCACAGAAAATTAAAATGGCAAGGCAAATTTTTTTTAAACATGCAAATAAATCAGGCAGATGGTTAGCACATAGGCTTAAAAAAGAAAGAGAGAAAAGACAGATACCTCAATTAATGGATTGAAATGGTATTCTCTACCAAAAATCAAGAAAAAAAAAAAAGAACAGTACAGGAATTTTTAAGAAGTTACATGAAAAGGATGAAATCTCAACAGCCATAGTGAAATAATATTTAGAAAAATCTGACCTACAAAAGATTCCAGACCAGGTGAAGGAAATGTTAGTTGAAAAAATTACAGTAACGGAGATGGAAGAGGCAATCAAAAGGCAGAAGGACAATAAAACACCAGGGACGGGTGAAATTCCCATGGAGCTTTATAAGAACATGCAAGAAACTCTGGGACAATACTTGTTGGAAATATTCAATGAGCTATTAGAGAACACCAAGACACCAAATTCCTGGATTGAGACTTATATTACATTAATTCCTAAAGATGACTCAGATCACCAGCAAATTAAAAATTATAGACCAATATCTATAACTATCTTTTGTCACAAAATAGCAGAAAAGACTCAATATATTAAGTTCTAATAGCAATTTTCTTCATCATTGACCTCAAGACATACAGTTGAAAAGAAACAATGTATAGTGGTATTTATATTATAATATAAATATATTATAATATAAATATATTATAGCTAGTGGTATTTATATTTGTATTTGTATATATTAAATTTATACCCCATCTCCCTTCCCCAATCAAGGGGAATGCAAGACAGCTAACAACATATTTAAAAATACAATAGACATCATATAAAAACAACTCTAACAGTATATATACAGTAAAATCTATACAATATTGGTTCCTTTGGAACCAACTACCCATGGAGATCAGAACTATTCCTAATCTGTTGGCCTTCTGCAGAGCCACTAAAACCTGGCTCTGTCAGCGGGCTTGGGATTGATGCCCCCCCCCGAAGAATGATTATTGATTGGTGTGAGATTGTGTTGTAAAATATTTTAAATTATTGTATTAAGGTTTTAATGCTGCTTTTATTGTATTTTAATTGTTGTAAGCCTCCTCGAGTTCCCCTTAACCGGGGAAGAGGCGGGGTATACATTTAATAAAATAAATAAATAAATAAAACAAAAAACCAGCAAGATTTCATCAACTATAATAAGATGAAAAGGAAATTAGTCTGGGATCTGCAAATGAATGATAGATGTGTAGTGGAAGTAATGTTCTATACTTTCCAAATATCAGCAGAATAATTATCTGGTCAAATGTCTTTAAGATTGGTTAAACTTATTTATTGATTTTATTTATTTATTTCGATTTCTACCCCACCTCTCTTCCCCGATCAAGGGGAACTTGACTGATGGAAGGAGGACAGCAGCACACAAACATATTTGCTGAAAACAAGACCAAGAACTCCTGTTCACAGAATGTTAAATATGTCCAGGCACTGGTTTCCTTGTGAAATGGAAGAATATGGATTTTGATTGTAGGGATTAACAAAAATAAATAGACAGCAAAGTAAATTGTCTTCCTGGGCAGAATCTCTTAAATCTTCTTTAGTTGTGATTGAGATGTGATTTTTTTTTCCAGAGAAGGTGGCTTTTCTCAGGGAAAAGACAATCAGGTGTAAATAATAGCATCTGGAGAATGAGGCTGTCAAGCAAGGGTTGCCCAAGAGGTGACATGAATCATTTGGTAGCAAGTAAGAAGCCAGAAAACATCAGTATGGAGCAGTGAATTATTAACCTCTGCACACCATGTGCCTTCCCTATTCTCAGTAAATTTATGAGGCTGCAAGGCCACTCCACTGTCTTTTAGTAATGTTGCAAAAGGTCCCATTGATGAAGCCTGGGTTATTAAAATAAAAGTATTTTGACCCTTTTTTATCAGAAAGATAACATGATGTTATCCATGTTGTAAGCCGCCCAGAGTCCTTCGGGAATTGGGCAGCATAAAAATGTAATAAATAAACAAATAAACAAACAAACAAACAAACAAACAAACAAACAAACAAATAAATAAATAAATAAAATGATTGGTGGAGGGGAAAATTGTGTTTCCTTAACCTGCACATATTCAAATCTACTTTGCAGGCATGAGAGTGGAAATCCTGCCCTGAATCACATGAATCCAAATACCAGTGTTCTTCTGAGCCATGGAAAACTAACATGAGGCACACAGTTCTGGTGGTAGAAGTGCCACCACATTAGAAGGTGTGACATCTTTCAGATAGGGTAAGATGTAAAGGCCTGAGCCAACGAAACAATTTGAAAACATAATGCCTCCACATATCACATCCATGGCAAAAAGTTCACCTTGATCAGGCATGTTGGATTTACAGCTCAGCACTGGCTTGAACCTAATCGCTCCAGGCAGGATAGCAAAGTGAAATCCATCAACAATGGCATTAAAATAAAGCAAAGCATTAAATAGCTTGGAAAGCTCAGACAGGGTCTTTATAGGCAATTGTTTGTCAGTGTCCAGCACTTAAGGCAACAATGAAGCTGGATGGGAATATTAATCTTCCTCTCAAACAGCCCCTTCTGATGATTCAAGCATATTAGAATCTTTTAATTACTTTTATTGGAACATGGACACTGATACATGGGCAGAGGGTTCGGCAAAGGTGAAAAAATGCTGATAACAATCCATTTCTAATTTGGACATTGCATTTCCTCCTCCCCACACAGAAAAAAAAAATCAATGCAATTAGTGATAGTCCTTTAGTGATAGGTTATAGCAAAAGCATGCCACTTCCCCCCCTCCTAAGATTTGCTCAAGCCTTTGCATCCTGACAAACTGAAGAGTAGATTGTTGCTAATTTTATTATTGATTCTAGCAAAAGATAGACATAAGGATGTAGCTTTTGCTGCTATTTGACAGGATAGGAAAGGTTGCCAACTTAAAAGAAGAAACTAGGTTTATTTTTAATTCTGCTCGAAAGCTTTTTCAGCAGTGTGTTTAGGTACAATTAGATACCTGAGAGAATATGGGTATACTGTAGCTATTTATTAAATTTATATGTACCCATCAGACTCTGCAAAGTGACCCTGGTCAATGTATGAGTAAAATAATAAATATAAAAATATTTAAAATATTATATTATTATATTTCAATAGTTTAATGTTTTAGCCTTTAAATAGAATACACAGAGAAGTAAGAAAATCATGCTATAAAAAAAAGAGGAAGAAAGGGGAAAAAAAATAAAACACCAAAAATAAAAGTTGATGTGATGACAATAATGAGGATGATGATTCCTTTACAAAGGTATTGTAAAAAATTTGAACAATACAGTAATTGCAATCTGCCATCAGTCAAATCAATAAGCAAATGCTAACAGTAAAACAAACCAAGCACAAAACCATTTATATTTAAAACAATATGCTATCTGACTGAGTGCAGGGACATCCATCATAAAAATATCAATATCAATAGCACTTAGACTTATATACTGCTTCACAGTGCTTTTTACAGCCCTCTCTAAGCGGTTTACAGAGTCAGCATGTTACCCCGAACAATCTGGGTCCTCCTTTTACCCATCTCGGAAGGATGTAAGGCTGAGTCAACCTTGAGCCTGGTAAGATTTGATCTGCCAAATTGCAGGCAGCCAGCAATCAGCAGAAGTAGCCTGCAGTACTGCACTCTTAACCATTGTGCCAACATTAATAAAACAGTATTAATCTAGGAATGGGAGTTTTTCCAAAGTAAATTCCAAAGAATTGAAGTCTAGCATGCAATATTGTAAAATAATAAATTTGCACCAATCATGAACATAAACAGTGAAGTCCAGAAAGTGTCATTCAACAGCAATATCAAATGGTTCTGTCAAATACTGCAATTAGGTCCAAAAAAGGATCAGCATAAGGCATTGAGGCTTGATTACCAAATGTTCAGAATTTGACAAAGTACCAACTCAGTGGAACAGCTTGGCTAAAATTCTGAATCCATGATTGGATTATCCCACAGAATTTCATTGGAAGGGATGCACAAGTTCTATCTGTGATGATCCATTTACACCTGGAACTCTCAAATTATTGTATTTTGAGGTGTTAAAAAAATGAGCCAATCTTTGAACTGTAGATTCTTTTAGATTACATCCATTTGTCAAATCCAGACATCTGTGTCCACTCAAATACACCAAACCTTATATATTCATTCAACTAGTTGTTCTGGAGGGAATGGCTGTAGCTCAAGGACAGAAGAAATGTTTTGAATGGAAAATATTTCAAATTTCTCCAGGCACTGGAGTAATTATTCACCCTGAAACCTTGGAGAATTGCTACTTGTCAGTGAAAGCTACCCTGGTTTAGAAAAACCAATGGACTGACCCAGCAGGTTCCTATGTCACGGTGAAAGGTCTGGATCAATAGAGTAAATGAAGCCATGACTTTATTAACACTTTCTTTGCAAAATCCCATGATATTTTCTGACAGCTTGCAAAATCTCAGAGTTTATTTTCTTTAATGAACAAATAATGCTTTCATTATTGGTGCAAGTTTGCCCTTGACAGTCAGATAGATTGCGCTGTAATCTTTCAAGCATTTGGTGAAATAAATCTATGTACTGACTAGCAAGAATTTTCAGCTTTCTGGTAAACAATAGACTAGATCTTTCTTAGAATTAACCAATCTTCTTGCTTGCTATTCAAAGCCTCAATTACTTTTTCCAGCCAAATCCTCAATCTATTACTATTTTCTGCTTTTAACTAGACAGGTTGTTAACACAAGTCAAGGCAAATATTAGACCATTTTAATTGGGAAATTATCATCAGATCAAAAATTTAAAAGCTTCAAAAATTAAACTCAAAGCAACCTGGGTAATTACATGAACTTTTAAATATTGAATCATATTTGAGGTCTACAGATTTAGCCCTTTTCTCCTCTGGCTGAATTCTTATAGCTGTGTACATTTTAAATGTGTAATAGGCAAAATGCTGCATTGCAGAACAGTATGACCTGTATTTGTTCCTTTGAAAGTGAGACTTGCTTTTCAAAGAGAGAAGAGCTCATTTACACTTATGTCTTTATATATAATCAGAAAGGAAACAATTTCTTGATTAAAAACGTTTATATCTGAATCAAACTGAGGAGTCTTTTGAAATGTTAAATGTTGAAATGTTAAAACTCTTAGGATAGGATAGAAGGCAGTTTCTGTTTATAAATTTGGAATTGGGGAAGAGAGCCATAATTTAAAAGATGAGCTGGTGCTGCCAAAGGGATAATTAGAGACCAGACTGTTCTCCAACAAAATAATAATACTATCCATCATTAAGCATCAGAAAACCAAGAAAAAAAGTTTTTTAAGTGCTTTATGAGAGGTCTTCTGCAGATTTTCAGGTTCTGTTCCAGATATAGAATATTGCAAATGCTGTATTTAATTATAAAAATATGCAATGGAAAATTCTAAGTGTGCTTTTACCTCTGCATCTCTCATTTTTACCAGTATATTTACCTTAGTCTTGGTGTTTGTGAACAATAATATCCTAGATAAGGTTTTCTTTTATTTATCTAAGCTCATTTCATATGATTTTCTGAAATCCAGGGGAGGGGAAGGACCACTTCATACTACATGTTACTATTGTATTAATTATTTAGCCCTCGCCCTTAAAGAAACAATACATTGAAATCTCTAGTAGTGTAAATTGGAAGGGTAGCTGTATAGAGCTGAGCAGCACTTCAGATTGTAAGGCAAAAGGATTGGAGATTGCAGAAGCTGTCTTCAAGTCAAGTCTTTGTACAGTGGGATGTTTTCTTGAGATCAGGTTCTACTATATTCATTTCAGTGGGTCTTTTTCTGGGGAAAAAAAGTAAATACAAGATTGCATCCCTAAAAGAGAAACCTGAGAAACAAGGAAATAACAACAACCACAAATTTGTGCTTGACCACTGGTTTGGTTTCAGATCTCATAGAAGATAAGTTGCTGCTTGAGGTGCAGGACAACACACTGCTCACTCTTTCCCCCCCCCTCCCAGTAAACTCATCTCAAAATACATAATACCAAAAATGGATTCACATACATTAATTTTTCACATCTCATTTTCTATAGAGAGATCAAATGCAGAAATAATTCTAATCTCTATAATCATTTTATTACAGTGCAGAAAATTGTGCCCTGGTGACCTCTATGCATGTGCAGTTTTTTGTCTAAATGGCTTAAAGTAGCGCTATTAAATACCGCTTCACAGTGCAAAGATCAAAACAAAAATTAAGAGTTGCTAATTGAAGATGAGCTTTTTAGACAAAAATGGGAAGGTATCTGTGCTCATTTCTAAGATAAGGCAGCTAAAAGAAAGAAGTGTTTGAATAGCTTAAAGTTTAGTTTGTTGTCATTAAAGATCCTTCTCCAGTCTCAAGGAGAACTAAGGTCAACTGTCAAAGTATAACTCTAGATGTGATAAATTCAAAGTCTCAGGTTTATAGTCGCTTTTAATGTTATAATCTGTGATACCCTATGGAAAATAAAGCAGGCAAACTCTTCTGTTAAATAACATTTTGTACTGATCAAAAATTCAGATGATATGACCACCAGGCATAAGAGCTGCTACAGGATTATTACAAACATAAATTGAAAATGATGGTTATCACCTTATAGTGTGTAGTTTCAAAATATACCTTTAGCTCTAGTCTGCATTTAGAGCAGTATTTCTCCACCTCAGAAACTTCAATTCCCAGAGTTTCCCAGCTAGCATGTTAAGAAATAGTAGATGCATCCTATATATTTTATTTATTTGTTATTCAATTTTTTTAGCCATCCAATTCAACTAAGTGACTCTGGACATCTTACAATTCTAAAATTATAAATCAATAAAAATATTAAATCAATAAAAATATTTACAAAAGAAATTATTAAGTCTTTAAAATTTCTGAGGTTGAGATACACTGAATGAGAATTAAATCAATAAAACAAGAATTGTAATTTTAATAGTATATTATATATATTATGGTATATTTTTGAATCTAAGTAGTTTGGGTGAAATAATCATTATATCTATTTTCCAACATCGTCTTCAAATCCTTAATATATCTAGGACAATGAAAAATATATTTCTGTAGGAGATTACCAGGCTGAGCCTGAGGGAGAAGCCAAACAAGTCATAAGTCATGAATCCCTTTGCTCCCACAAGAGATCTAAATTTGGCCCACCTTGAATACCTCTCTTATCTCCCATGCATTTCCCTTAATGGTCAGCTGGCCAGATTCTTGTAGAGAGCTTAAGCTTGTAATAAACCTTTATATTCATTTGAACTGCCTGAATCTCCTGATTTCCCCAGCGCTTGATCATTTCCCAGGAACAAATGAATGCATTCAAAGAGAGAAGGTATCTCCTTCCACCCATATTACATAATTTACAGGGGAAATACTCCCCCTCATATCCTGCCACACCTAAAAAGTGGTGATTGTCTTCTGAATCCTATTTTATTGCATCAAGGGATATGTAATACATTGTTTCTGGGGAAGAAAAAGAGCCTTGCCATGAGAAGAAAGAATATAAATAGAATGTAAAAGGAAGAATATAAAAGACTATATGAGGTCAGTTTTTACACCAAAGACCCAATTGATCCCATCCAGATGTGCTAGGCATCAATTCCCACAACTCCAGAGGCCAAGCTCCTTGAAGTTCTGTGAATTGTAGTTC
Source organism: Boaedon fuliginosus (assembly GCA_027560395.1). NCBI lineage: Eukaryota > Metazoa > Chordata > Lepidosauria > Squamata > Lamprophiidae > Boaedon > Boaedon fuliginosus. Next base: position 41,125 of record JANHGC010002272.1, on the reverse strand, counting down.
AATTCAGCTGTAGGGAGTCTGATATGGAAAGCCTGGTCCAATGCCATTCACCTTCCTCTAACACTGAAGGAACTGAAGAACTAAATAAGGAAGATTTACAGAACAGATTTCCTTTGGTTTTGGTTTTGCAGAAAGTGAGTTCTATCTGGATCTCTTGAGAAGAAAAAGTACACAACAGAAACTTTGTAACATCATAAAAGAAAGCAGCCACAATATGAAGTTCAGAAGGTGATGAGCAGCACTCAGTCCATACAAGATCCACTTTCAGATGAAAATATTTGGCCAATATTGGCAAAAGAAGGATGGCTACTCCTTCTGTTGTTGTTATGATCACAGCATTGGACTTCAAGGAAACTTTCCAACTTTGAGAAATAAATTTCATTTTTTTTTATCTTTTTCATTTATTCACTCACTCATTCATTTAAATTTAAATTTCCAGGGGACACTGGAAGGCATAATAATTAGGAAAAACACAAAAAAGCAGCTAAAAGGGTTACATCAAATAGACAGGCCAGACCAAAAACAAAATCTAAAAAATAAGACAAAACAGGGACCTCAAACAAATTTAAATTTGTTCAAATTTGGTCTGGGGCCAAAGCCAGATTCTGAAAGCTTTCCAGAACCCCAAGAGAGAAGACACCATCCTTATCTCTGAAGGATGCTGTTTCAGAGAGTGGTATCATGTACACACATGCCTAATTAACTCCTTAACTAGGTCAAGAGTAAACTGAAGGAGAGGCAAATGAGACAGGGTGGGGTGAGGAGAATGAGAAGTAACCCTCCTAGTTATGATGGATGCATTGCTCCTTGCTAATATTTCATACCCATCCAGGGTAATAGCTGAGTTACTGTGGAGGTCTTCGAGGCTGTCCTTTAAAAAAAAAAGTGAATAAATAAAGCAAAAATAGATTGAATACCTTTGTTGCCATTTTTCAGAATGCTTAATCTGACCAGATGCACAGACTCCATTAGTGACTCTTTTTGCAAATAATTGATTCTAACTTTCTGCCTTAAGTGAAAAACATATGCATCACCTCTCATTGAGTGGATATTTTCTGAAAGGCTGGGTATCTCTAAATGAATAAAAACACACACTTTTATTCCCACTGAGCAAAAGAGAGTAGCTTTCAAATGTCACTTCCGGGCAGTGATGTGCTTGGGCTCATGATAGCCGATTGTTACATTTCCTGGAATTTTGCGAGCCAGTTGAGAGCAGAGCTGAATTTTAAATATTTTCCAGCACATCAGTGCTTTCAGGATTTATGTGTAGTGTTGGCTTTTGAACTTTGATGGAATTAGAATCAATCACAATGTGACCAAACTGGTAAGTTCTTTCTAACCAAATGGAAGCAGACTTGTTTCAAAATAGAGGCCATTTTCTGTTCGATGACCCAACTATACGGATCAGAGCTGACCAAAGCTTTACAGGGATTCTTCATTTGGGTCATCTTTCAAGTACAGTAAATCACCCCACTGAAGCGGATGTGTGAATCAGACAAAGCAGAGAACCATTCCGGTGCAATGGATCAAATCCATTATGCCTATGAAGTACTTGGGGATGACATTTTCACTGTGGCATAAGTATCAGACTCTTTCTAGACAGTTTGCCTTTGCTTTGGGTTTCATCAACTTTTTCAGAGCCAGAGACAATTCTCAATCTGGTGCTGTCTTTTCATGAATTTCCTGTCTGGCCGCTCTGAGAGGGTGTGTTCCCTTTTGTAAGGGAAGAAAGGTGGGATATTAAATAAATAAATAAATAAATAAATAAATAAATAAATAAATAAATAAATAAATAAATAAATAAATAGCTCTTCAGCCCTTATTCTTAACACAGGTACACCAGAGGATTGCGTGTTGAGTCCCTTACTCTATAGTCTTTATGTGAATGACTGCATTCCCATTCATACTTGTAATACTATTACTAAATTTTCTGGTGATACAACAGTGGTAGGACTCATCTCCAGGGGGAATGAGTCTGCCTATTGAGATGAGGTGGACCACTTGCTTTCGTGGTATGGAGATAGTAACTTGGTCTTTAACACCAATAAGACCAAGGAGCTTATAGTGGACCATAGAAGGAATAGATGAGACATCTAGCCCTTGCTTATCAGTGGAGAACAAGTGGAGCAAGTGGCCAGTTTTAAGTTTTTTGGTGTTATAATAAAAGAGGACCTGATCTGGGGCACTCACATTGCAGCACTGGTCAAAAGGGCCCAGCAGAGATTATACTAGCTGAGACTTCTCAAGAAACGACAACTGAAAGAAAAACTGCTGGTGACCTCCCGCTGCACCATAGAGAGTATTTTAACTTACTGCACCTGTGTATGGTTTGCCAATTGCACAGGGGCAATTGGCAAACCATACACAGGACAGCACTCCAGAGGGTTAACGTCATTGACCAGAGGATCATTGGTTGCCCTCTCCCCTCTTTGGAAGAGCTTTATAGCTCCCGCTGCCTTAAGAAAGTTCAAAATATTCTTAAAGATCCATCCCATCCTGGGCACCCCCCTTTTTTAACTATTATCATCTGGCAGATGGTACAAGGTAATAAAAAGAAGGGCAAATAGGCTGAAAACCAGCTTGTAACCCAGGGCAGTAACTATTTTGAATTCTACTGCATAGTGCAATATTAATGCAATATCAGGTTTTCAGTTCAATTGTATAGAACAGTGAGGGCGAACCTTTTTGGCACCGAGTGCCCAAACCAGAATGCATGTGCATGTGCGTGTGCCAGAGCACTGGAAAACTGAAGACCAGCTAGGTGGTGCATGCATGTCTGTTTTTTGGCCATTTGGGGGGCCGTTTTGAG
>JANHGC010002272.1:23770-38216 GCA_027560395.1 Boaedon fuliginosus | reverse complement strand
TCCAAGTAAATTATATCGACAGCATTCCTCTGGTCCACTAATTTTGTCACTTTGTCAAAGAATGCAATAAGATTAGTCTGGCATGATCCGTTTTTGACAAACTCTTGTTGGCTTTTGGTTATTACTTTGTTTGCTTCTAGGTATTCTCTGATTTGTTGCTTGTTTATCTTTTCCAGAATCTTCCCTGGTATTGAGGTCACGCTGATAGGTCTGTAGTTTTCTGGATCTATTTTTTCCCCTTTTTTGAAGTTGGGAACTACACCAGCTCTTTTCCAGTCCTCTGGCAGTTCCCTGGTACTCCGGGATCTTTGAAAGATATAGTTCAGTGGTTCTGAGATCTTGTCTGCTAGTTTCTTCAGAATCCTGGGGTTGTAGTCCATCCGGTCCTGATGATTTAAATTGTATAGGATAGACAGGTGCTCACTTACCATTTTCTTTGCTATTTTAACTTGTGTTCCTAATCTGTTTTTTGTGGTGCTGTTTTTAATAGGTTGGACTGTTTTTTCCCTTTGTGTAAAGACAGATGCAAAAAGCAAGTTAAGTAGTTCTGCTTTCTCCCTGTTGCTTGTCACCTTCTTGCCACTTTCTCCCAGCAATGGACCAATCGTTTCCTTGACTTTTTTCTTGTTTTTAACATGTTGGAAGAAAGCTTTTTTTGTTATTATTATTATTTTTTACTTTTGCCGCAAGCCTTTGTTCACTTTGAGCTTTAGCTTTCCTCACTTCATCTTGGCAGGCTTGGGCTATTTGCTGATATTCTTCCTTAGTTATATGCCCCTCTTTCCACTTTTTATACTTGCCCTTTTTGTCTTTCAGTTTGTCTGAGAGTTCCTTTTGCAGCCATGCTGGTTTTGAAAGCTGTTATTTTTCTTCTTCATTGGTATTGTGCTAGACTGGGCTTTTATAATCTCACTTTTCAAAATTTCCCAAGCTTCTTGAGTTGTTTTCTCCTTGAAGATTCTCATCCATGGAATCCTTCCCAAGCTCTAAGTTTATTGAAATTAGCTCGTATAATGTTTGCCTATGCTTGTATAATGTTGAATTCCAATATTGCATGATCACTTGCCTCCCAAGGTTCCTGAAGCTACAACAACTATCATTTAATCTCTGTTAGTGAGAGTTAAGTCCAATATGGCTGATCCTGTTGTTCCCTTCTCTACTTTTTGAGAAACAAAGTTGTCTGCTAGGTTTGTTAGGAATCTGTTGGATCGTCCACTTCCATCTTCCCAGAATAATCTCTTCCCAGAATAATCTGGGAAGATTCAAGTAGAATGTATTCTAGTGCACTCATCATGTGATGAGGGCAATGAATGACAATTTCCAGAAATGACTGCAGCTTCTATGGCCACTGAAACTGGCTAATGGCTCTCTCAACCACAGGTTCCACCTGCTGCTTGAGCAGAAACCATGAGTTCCAGAGGAGCTCCCAAGTATGCAGTTTGAATCTTGGCTTGAAATCTTAAGGGCACCAAAAACGTTTATGTTCGAGGTGATTTAATCTTCTGGTTTGATTCACAAAATGTGTGTGTGTGTGTGTGTGGCTTTTTTTGTGTGTGTGTGGTTAATGTATTGGTTACAGAATGGGGATGGGCTATTGGGCTTTGTGTTAATGGATACTTTTAATCTGGACTGCCTCACTTAAGTGATTAAATTCTGTAATATACATTTACATGTTTAATTTTCAGCAAGACAGTGGGACTCTTTATATAATAAAGTAGCTAAAATGCTTTCAAAATAATTCAAAAAATCTTTCAAATGGAAAGATTGTCACCACACCTAAAACTTACCTAATGAAAAGCCAGTACTACATTTGAAGACAATTAAGTTGCTAAAAACATGTGTCACAAGCAAAAGACCACCTTGCAACTAGAAGCTGTGTGCATTTCTCTTGGGAGAAAGTGTTAGAAAGTGTTTCTAGACTGATTCCCTTGATGTCTGCAGCAAAAGAGAATCTTTTTCTAATGTTGCTTATTACGCAACTGATAAATTTGCACTACACTGTAGCCTCACTGGCTTAAGCACGCATGCTGGATAATAGCCTTAAAAACAAGTTGGAAGGCACAGCAATTATGTAAATGTTGGCTTCTGTCTCAGTTCTAATTGGGCACAATATTTTAGACAGTATTATTAAGTCACAATTAAGCAGGGTTCAGTTGTGTGGCTAAATCACATGGGAACTAAAATATTAAGGCAATGAATGCCAAAAGGTCATTGGAAGAATCTAATGTGTTAATGGACACTATTTTGTCCATTAAAGAATCTGCTCAAATGAATGGACTGATATTACATAATGAAAGACATTGTTTGCCTAAGGCTGAATGTTTGAGTAACTTATGGAATGTTGTAGGCAAAGAAAATGTTGCATTAGGAAAATGATATGTTGCCTTAAGATGAATGAGCTTTTTATCAGGGGTTTGTCAACCATTGTTTATTATCTCTTGCTAGATGCAAACCAGGTGACAATAGGTAAAAATAAACAATGGTTTAACAATAGTCATTTTGCCACTTTCTTTGAGAGACCCAAGAAAGCAACCTGTCTTCAGACTGCTAGAGTTAACTATTACATAAAATACAGCAGCAGACACTTTTTAAATGGTATTCTGGCTATAGCAGGATACTATAATTAAGTGAAGCTTGTCTGACCTGTTCCTTATTAAGCCAAGATTTGCTCATTTGAGCACAGCTAATGGCTTGACTTGCTTACAGGATTAAGCATGGCATAATTACATTGAGAACATGTGGAATTTTAATAATTTAGGCCATTTACATGATATGCTTGCCCGTAGTTAACTAAGCTTATATGCAACCTGACTTTCTGGTTTTCATGACACATTGGCTCATAAACTAATCTCACAGGGTGAGTTTGCTCAACATAAAATGTGGATGGGTAGTTTATGGTTAATGTATTAATGAAGATAATATTGCCTTCACTTCAGTATAAAATAGAATAAATTAAATGAATGCAAAGAAAAACCTACCAGCTAAACATGGGTGGATATACTCTCTTCAGTCATTTCAAAGCTCTTTCAACTATTTAAACAGTTTGCAAATACTGATAATTGCTGTGGAGTCCTTGATGATGTCCTAGTTTGGTTGCTCATTTGTAACAAACATCAGTACAATACAATACTGATGATGTTGCCTAGTCAGGCAATGAAAAGTTTGCAAGCAAATGACCAAGCTCAGACATAACCAAGGATTCCATAGTTTAATCCTGAGCTAGAGATACTCTTATATTAAATTAGTCATTGCAGTTAAAGCCAACCTGAAATCTGTCCTAGTCTTCTTCCATACCAAGTCTATCTGGGCAAGTTTTGGGAGTGAATTATAGGCTTCAATATCTTAGTTTAAATAATCTGAACAACCCGGTGATTCTCAAAAATAGCACTGATAAACTAAAAAGTCTCTGATGGACCAGTCTCATCTTACTGATAGAGCTGTAAATAGAAATAGAAGCATCTATTTCTGTTGATTCATATAATTTAACAGATTATGTGAAACTATTGATGCTGTTCACACATCTTTATTGGCCTCTGTTGAAAGAAACCCATCCCATTTGTCTGTACAAGTGGTCCTTGTCATCTGAATGTACAGTATGATTTTTAAGATGTGGCAGACATTCTTGCAGGAGGAAAATGACTGTTCTAAAATAAGGAAATAAGTTATCCAGATTCTCCAAGCATTTGTATTTAAAACATGCACATGTACTCTGAGGTGTATTTCTGTTTCAAAACTCACTATTATTTAAACTGGAAGACAAGTCATTTTGATTGGCTTTTAACTACAAAGTGTGTGTGTGTGAGAGAGAGGTTTAAAAAGTCACCTCCAGCATATCCCTTGTATTATCTGTGGGGAAGAATGCCTTCCCAAGATCATTCAAAACTCCTAACAGCGAACAGAACGCCTGTTTATTTTTCATATTGTTATCTGATTTTCCAGAAATGTGTTTCAGTTTTGGAGAGGTGGAGAAGAAGATGTTATGAGCAAAGAGACACATTAATGACTCCAGCAACAACAGAAAAGAATTTTCCATGACTGAAATTGAGAAAACAAACCAAAGGATTGGTATAATTCTTCTTAGAATGAGTGGATAATCTGAACAGATGCCCTGAGTTCTTCACTTGTTCTTCAACTTTGGGCTGGGAGCAGTGTTTGCAATGCCTTTTCTGTTTAGGGGAACCCTTCTTTATCTTGTCTGGACACCTTGCTACAATCTCATATGTTCTCTTCACTGTTTTCCCATTGAATGGGATTCATCAGAACAGTTAAATTAGAGCAGGGATGTCAAATGTCGTTATGGCAGCATCTCATGACGTATTGGGACTCCCCTCCCTTTGCTAAACGGGGTGTGAGCATGGCCAGCACGTGATGCATCCAGCCCACAGGCCAGGAGTTTGACAGCCCTGAATTAGAGCAACAGAGATAAAGGTCTTAATTATTTGTAAACTCTTTGGATTCACTCTCCATGATCCCACTGCCATTTACATGTTATATTCTCTAGTGCAGTGATGGCAAACCTTTTTGGCACCGAGTGCCCAAACTGGAATGCGTGTTCATGTGCGCGTGCCAGAGCACTGGAAAACTGAAGACCAGCTGGCTGGTGCATGCATGTCTGTTTTTTGGCTGTTTTGGGGGCCATTTTGAGGTCATTTTGGGGGGCCTTTTTCGCTGTTTTTGGCTGTTTTCAGGCCTGAAAACAGACTGAAAATGCCTCAAAAAACACCCTGAAAAGGGGTTTTTTTTTGGCCATTTTCCGGGCTACTTTCCAGCGCTCCGGCGCCTGTGAAGACCAGCGTGCTAGAAACAAGAAGAGCAGTTGGCAATGGGGCCTGTGCCCACTGAGCGGGCTCTGGGTGCCACCTCTGGCACACGTGCCATAGGTTCGCCATCACGGGTATAGAATGTGAAGGATGTGTGTTTGTGTTTTATTTTTATAGTTATAATGTACACTGAAGATGGCATTTAATTTCATTGTACAAGGTGCAATGACAATAAAGTAAACAATTAAACTCTTTTATGTTAAGGGAGCAATAAACCTCTGTACTCCTCCTGTCAATTCTGCTGGGAGTTGAACATGGCTGACAGAACTCTGAGTATAGGTCCAATGTTGAGTAGTCCAATATGTACTCTTGGGTCAAATCTGCTTGATTAGAATGTGAAATGTATAAATTCTGCTTGACTAGAATGTGAATGAATGAGTGCCAGATTCTGGCCTGAAGATTGTTGCTTCTAAGACCAAGTCTGTGGCTGCCTGTCCTTGTGATATTAGGTCAGCTAGGTCAGCCAATTTCTGCTGTCCCTGCTAACAGAGTTTGGACAGCAAACCACAATCCTGAAATAGCTAAGTCCTATCCAGAAAAGGCCAAACTTTGCTAATGGTTTGTGGAAAGGTTCTTCGAAAATGGGGTGAAGAGATACTGCCTATGAAACTGTCAGATAGGAGAGCATAGCCCACAATGGCCGGGGTGGTGGTGGTGGAGGGGGAGGGGATGCAGAAGAGATCCTCCCTAAGTTCCCTTGTCTGTAAAGGTGATGGTGGCAGAATTGTACCTTCAGACTTGCAAGATTGATGTCAGCCTTAGCTGTTAGTTAGACAGGAAACACAGCCGGACGAATTAATTCTAGTTTATTGTAAAGCTACATTAACATAATCTTTATTAGGTAGGATCCCTTCTGAGTCTCTTGCTCCACCCACAATGCAGCTGTGGGGCTATGCTATTACTTATTCGACCATTCCCTAGGCAGCATACTTTTCATCTTATCTCCCAAGGTCTTTCCCACATACTATACCATTACGTGGGTCTTCTCCAGCCTGGCACCCTACCAAAAATAGTTGTGCTACAATAGGCCAAATTTCCCAACTAGCTTCTCACAGAATTCAGTGGTCAAAACTGACAAAGCTGCTGAACCCCTTTAGGGCAAGTGAATGAGTATAATTTAGGGTCATGTCAAGTCTGATATCCCAGAAAAACAAGAGGAAAATGCCTTATTTTTGAGACAATTTTTAAAGCTTAGGTTGGATTTGCATTGGTTCAATCAACAGAACTTCAGTTCTTTGTTAATTCAGTAATTTGGAGGTTTGTCATGCTGTCTTTTCCTCATTCTTGCCTTCTCTGCTTTAAAAGGAACACCAGAGAAATCATTTTTAAAAACCTTTTCAGTGAAACCCTTGGAAGTATCTTGCTGAAACATGTCAGGATTAACATCCATTAAAGAATCGAATTTCTCTGCTACCCCCTCCTTCAACTGAAGCAAGTGCATGGCTTTTGAGGCTTCTTGATAATACCTTATTGATGGCCCCAATTATTCAAAAGATTGAAGATATGATGTTACTTGCAATAATGTATGAATGTTTTCCAGGTATTGATTATGTACTGACAATTATAATAAAATATGGTCATCCTTTATTGAAACTGTTGTGTAATACTTTATATATGAAACATATCTACAGTATATCTCTATTTCTCTAGCATCTTTCGTGTTCTGTTTAATTAAAGGTCAGAAGATTTTTTAAAATCACATTTCAAACTAACTCAGTCTTATCCAGTTTGACCTTGTTGCAACCTGCTTATTTCTTCATTTTGAAATGAATCCTGAGTAACTTGCACAGACTTAATACAGAAAAATCAGATGACCTTCCTTGGACATTTTAAATTCTTTACTCATTTATTTTGATTTCCAGTCCCCCAGATTCATTATTTGCATTTGTAAAATGTAAATTGTGCAGATATTTCTCTACAGTATGAATGTAAATTCCCGGAGAGAAAGAAAAGCAGGGTCAACATGCAGGGCAGAATCTACTCTGCTGCCTTAAATCATCATTTTAAATGGAGTTAATAAAGGACCCATGGCACCGCACCATATATCAAGCATATTTGTAGGACACAGAAATATGGATTCTCAGGCCCCATCACTGCCATAACATTGAGAGCTATGGCCCATCAGAACATGCAGTCGTCATTTTGTATTCATAAGTCTATTCTTTTAAATATTCAGAAATGGGCTGTGGGAGACTTGTAATTGCCATTTCCAAGTACATTCAAGGCTCCCAAATGGAATTGATGGAACACATGCTCCATAGGTAGGTAAGATGGCTCTAAGGGTACGCTTGGAAAATCTTGAAGTTGACACCTGATTGCTCAAACCCTTTGTTTAGATTCTTCTGGTGAACATAAATGGGAAGCCAACATGCTACAAAGAGTAGGACAGAATGTCTCTACGCCACACAGGAACCTCTAGCCCAGAGTTTTAAATTGTGCCCATCTGCATGTTAAAAAAAAACCCTGACATTTAAGCTGGGGTAATGGAAAGAATCCTGGAGAACCAGGATATAAGGAGGAGGAACCGTCCAGTTTTTTAGGTCCTAATTAGCAGAGCAAGCATGTTGTAAACTGATGAGCATCCATCATGTCACAGATTTTGTGGGAAATGCCCTTAAGCTGCATATTTTATATACTTCCTACTGACTGATGTCCACTATTGGCTCTAAAATATTCTAATGGTTTTCTTCAACTGTTCTTCCATCTGAGATGAGTTGTGTATTAGGAAATGGTGTAAAAATGGAAATTGTGAATGTCATTTTTTTTTACTGGATATCTATGTATTCATTATGATTAGCCTTTCCATGCAATGCAGCCAAAACAAAATATATCCACTTCATTGTAATGGTAGTGAGACTAAAGCTCCGGACATTTTTTGTATGTGTCACAAATTACAAAAACAAACAAACAAACCAAAAAAAAAACAGGGAGTTTATATTGCAGTCAGGGCCATCATTTTGATTTTTTTTTTACTACAACCTAAAATATCTCTGCAAAAAAGTAAAATGAAACAAAAAAATGTTTGGCTACTTCCTAGTGAGGCTTAGAAGAACTAGTGGTTTCATAGAAAATAAATCTAAAACCATTCAGTATTTCATATGCATTAGGATTTATAATTCAGATTATGCAATTAATGTACAGTAAAAGCAGCTTTTATGGCTCTTTAATAATTGCACATTCAGTCACAATTTTTTCATGTCATTATCCCCTATTTTGAATAAAGTTTCATTTTATGCATGCTATTGTCTCCAGAGAAGCCTAGCAAGTAATGAAGAACACTAATAGAATATATATTTTACCCCAGAAAATAAAAGTATCATTTCGGTAATTTGTGTGTGCATTTGTGTTTAAATTATCTCACTGTACAGCCACCAAGGCTCCAGTTTTTCCAGTGACTGCATTTCTATATCACAGTTATCATACACGTCTTTGAAATATTTTTATGGTGCAATATACATCTTTACTTGGAGTTTATTCATTTGGAACTAACTGAAATATTTCTGGAGTGAGTCACTTTCTATATTACCTTAACTGGCAATGTGATAGTCATTGGAAATATAGATGGCAGCTTTGGCACTGGCATTTTCTAAGTGGACTTCACAGCTGTGAAGGTGATCCAGTTGGATCAACAATCTTGTATGCAGCCACAACATTCATCGGTTACATGCTGACAACAGCCACCAGCTTCCATGCATCTAAAATATGCAGCTTTGTTCAATAGTTATGAAATATGGTAACAAGCAAATAGTATGTCTCTAGTCAACTAGCACAAAGAACAAATATGATATCAGCAAGTCAGGTTCCACACAGAATTAAATTTGAAAACTAGATGCTGTTAAAAATATTGAACATCTCCGGCTTTCTAAATCAATGTTGAATTTAAATGCTGGGGAAACTCTTCTTCCAAAACAGGCAATTTTTTTTGTTAGCATGTTAAATTAGGTATTTTGAAAGCATGTGTACCACTACAGACTGCAAATTTAACACTGTATTGCGAAGTGTATTTGAAGGCAGTGCTACAATAGACATTAAGGACAGAAACTAAATAGAATGTCCTTTTCCTTTTTTCTTGCTTCCAAGTTGAATTCTACTGCTGTTTATTTCTTCAAAAGTATTGCCTCCTTTGCTTTAGGACTGTCACTAGGTTAGAATCTTCAAATGCAGTTCTGGATAAATAAAAGCTGTATTTTTTTTGTCCCTTACCATTCTCCTTTTAGAATAGCTATAACTTGGGCCCTTAAATGCTTTGGAAGTCTCATTCAAGAGTAGTCAGTAGATGATGGCCTAATACAGGGGTGTCAAACGTATCGTGACTTTCCCCTTCACTAAACTGGGCGTGACGAATCCGGCCTGCAGGCCGCGAGCTTGACAGCCCTGGTTTAGTACATAAAAATATGTTTACAACTGTAAGCCTTCTTTTTTAAATATTCAAAGCACACTGACAACTTCTTAATCGCTTCTCAATCTGTAGGATAAGATCAAGTGTGTGGGTAGTATCTTAGTCATGGCATGGAGGCTGACAATCCACAAATACAGTTTACCTACAGATTAGCCTCTGGCATAAAGTAAAAAGAAAGCAGCAATCAGGAATGAAATATCTTCTGAGTGTTATTTCTAGGCGCAAATTAGCTGCTCAAGAGGCTCTGCATCACTCCACAATACAGATTTGTCTTGTCAGAAATATATAGGTATGTTTATACTATATATAATTTAGTCTAGCATATTTATATGGGAGGAATCTGATATACAGATTTCCAAGAAAATTAATGGTACACAGACAAATCACTAGAGGGTTTGAGATAAGAATTTTTGCTGGAGTCATTTGGGTAATTTCAAGGAACATTAGGGAGATCTCAAGTTAAGAATCAGATAGTCAAGATAGTCAAAGAATATCTGCTTTAGTAAGCATGAGACAGGAATAGTGGCATCTTCTCATACATATATGCAACTTCTATTAAATTTTGAAATATTGAAAAAAGATAACATTTCCTTCAATTCATGCTCAAAATCTAGTGATTACAGATCTCCATGTACTTTTCTTCATAATAAATGTAGGGAAAACTTGATAGGATTTTGATTTTCTTTTGACTTCCTAGTGTAGTGCAGGTTGTCACCTACTGACTGCAATTGGGATTCACAACTCCATCACGAAGCAATGAAGTCATGAAATGTCACATAACTGCATGCGACTTAATTTCCCACCACACTGTAAAGCCACCACAGACCACCTCCTCCAGCCAATCGCCCTATTAAAAGGGGAAAAGCATCTGGGGGTCTGTGCAATAATCACTCATGTTGTAAGATGTCAGCATAATTGATGGGTTGACAAATATTATCTGGCACTTTTTTTATCATTAGGGTTGCATAAATTTAAAGTAATGGATATGATTGATTCAATCCAAAATGGACTGAAGACTGCTTGCCAAACCCAGGTAAATTAGGATAAAAGAACCAGGTTCAATAACTCTGTTGGTCAATAGTATCTCTGATGATAAGGAATTGATACAAAGTAGATTGATGCCTTTTATTTTTTTTTTCTGGACCTTGTCATTCATTGGAATTGTGAATCAATGCTTTCAAAAGGTAGGTCTTCTGTGCAACTATAGCCTCATAAGATAACCTAGGGGATCTGAGTCAAGTATATTTTGTACAGTCCAAAGACTTTGCCCTGAGAATCTACCTAGATTTTTGCTTCAGTTAATTGCTTCTTATAAACAACTTAAGGTTCAGAAAAGAACTCATTTGAAGCTTCTCACTTATTCTGGAGAGGATGGGAAAACAAAGATGTTAACTTCTTCCAAGGACTTCCAAAACCCCCACCCCCAAAGAATGAAATGTTTTGAGAAATATTAAAAAGCAGGATAGAATATTTCTCCTAAAAGAGAAATGGAAAAAAAAAATCTTAAGGGAGGCAAAAAACAGGCCCAGTTTCCCTGCCCCAAGAAGAAACTGAGGAGGCCAGCTTTTAGAAATGCAGATTTGGTAATCCATTCAGAAAGTCTGAGTTAAGACAGAAAAGCAACAAACAAAAAGTTGACAAAATTAGCTCAAACACCTAGGATTTGCATTTCCTCTTTTGCCTAAAGAGCCAGCTATGACCCCTACATGATCCTCATAGGAATCCAGAGGGTATAAAAACCCACCCACTCTAAACTCCATTTTGTTAGCTGCCCAGAACCACATGTGATTGGTGTTTCTGCTTCATTAGTAAAGAGAACTTTTCTTTCCAATCAGCCTCCAGCCTCCATTTTATCTCCAGTGCCTTTCTCCAGGCTTGGAACTGAACCAGATGGATTTTCTTCCAACAATGTCAGCTTTAGAAGCCATTTTTCTTAGGAGCTTCCACACTGACACAATAATGATTCTCAACAGGTCTGCTGAGAGCATAACTCAAGATCAAATAATTGGGTGAAGAGAGGCAGGATATAAATCAAATAAATAAATAAATAAATAAATAAATAAATAAATAAATAAATAAATAAATAAATAAATTTTTCTCATGGCATATCCAAGGAATGCCTCACCTGGTTAAAGGTGAAAGGAGACGGACTCTTGCCGGTCTCCAAAGGCAAATAGTAACCTTTTCCCCTTCCTGTCGCCTCTCTTGATCTTAAAAAGTACAAGGTTCGCAAAAGAAGCACTGCCTCAAGTAGAGATCCTTACCTCCAACTTCTGGTTTAAACAGTTCATCTGGAAAGGTGCTTCTTGGTTTTCCGTGCATTCCTCCACGCTGCGAGTTTTGTTCTGTTTTAATTGGTGCAACTGTAACTTTTCATAGCTTTGCGTCAGCTTAGCAAACTAAAAATAAACGAATGCCAACAATGTATCACTTCTTTCTTAAAAACTAAGGCAGTTAAGCTTGAATATTATATAATTAGACAGACTTCTTTTTTCTTTTATTGTGCCAGCTATTACAACTAAGCAGTTAAGACTGAACAGAGGTGAACTTTCGCACTATCGATTAACTGCATGATTAAACAGTGTTTATGTGGTTTCTTGTACGCTCCGTGTAAAAGGTTTTCTACCTAGTTATTTGTAGGAACTGTTTTGCATTAATTTAGCGCCACCTTCTGCAGGCTGGCTTAATCTTTCTTCAGAATCAAAGTATTGGGTTAACTAGCATAAACTAATATTTGAGAGATCTAATCGTGGTTTCCCTAGGTGATAAAAAGCAGCACTGGGGGATATTTTATTTTTATTTTTTTTACCTAGATCACAAAAAATGATTCTCAAAGAGAATCGTTCATGCCTCTACCCGAACACTGTGATCCCAATTCTAAACTTGCAAGTAAGCACCTCGGACCAATCAGAAATCGTATGTATTAAGTGAGGATCTGGCGTAAAATATATCGCTTGGTCTTGCCATTTATGGATCCAAGAAGACGATCATTAAATATGACATTCGGAGTCAAAGAAAATGCGTGCGAGGCAAGCACAGGGAGGTTACATTCAAAAGGTCACAGAAAATACATTGTTCAGAGGGCCACCGATTGTTCTGGGGAGGCGAAAGAAAGACTGCATACAGGTGGAGAGAGAAATACAGTCAGGTAGTCCTCGACGTACGACCACAATTGCGTCGAAAATTTCCATGGCTAAGCAAGAAAGTGGTTCCGTGAGTTTTCCCCCCATTTGATGTCCTTTCTTGCCAGAGTTATTAAGCCAATCACTGAAGTTGTTATGTTAGTATCATGGTTGTAAAGTGAATCTGGCTTCCCACGTGGACTTTGCTTTTTAGAAGGTTGCAAATGGTGATCCCCAGGCCACTGCAACTGTCATAAATACAAGTCAGTTGCCAAGTGTTTGAATTTTGATCATAGGACCATGAGGATGCTGCAACAGTAATAAGTCACTTTTTTCAAATAGTCCATCCCAGCCATCTCTGATTTTTGCCGATTCTATGAGCCAGGTCTTCAAATAGTCACTAAGCGAATGGCTGTACGTCAAGGACTACCAGTACAGTACTTCCTACTCCCAGATACCCCATCAAAAGAACATATTAACTGCCTATTCCTTACACCCCAAGTGTTGAATGGGAATTGCTGCATTTTAATGGACAAAATTAGATGCTGCCTTTGAAGGGTTGTATGTCAGCCACCAAATCGAGGAACATGGTGGGCGTATATAATCATTTGCTAAAGCACAATCCAAGTACAATGGATGGGTGGATTGCTTTCCAGAACAAACCCATTTTCTGCATTCACACAGTCTCAGTCCTCCATCTAGTCTATTTGAGCATTTGAGCTTCAAGAATAAAGAGTAGCTGGATTCCAACTGTGGTTTGATTGGTTTTATCTGAATAGACTGGGGTGAGTCCCAGCCATGGTCTACAATTAGCAAGTAATCAAACATATCAATCAAACCAAGTCTCCATAGATAAAAAAAGTTCAGTCCAATTTTGGGAGAAAAGAGTAAATTTAGCCGACATTTTGGTGAGAAGGGAATTATTAACCCAAATGCTGGTTCCAGTATGACCTCTTTCGTTCCGCGAAGGAAAATCCCTTAGTACGGGTAAATTTAGGCAATAGTTTTTCCAAAATCACTAAACTAACCTTGGAATATTTCAAGCACCGTAAAATAGGAATCTGACTTTTTCCTTACTTGGGTTTTCAAGGCTTGAAGCTGAGCATCGTAGTTCTGAGCCATCTCATATTTTGACTTTTGTAAGCTGTCCAGTTTCTGTCTGAGTAAGCCCACCTGTATTCGAAAGGGATCTTATTCTGAGCCTTGAAACAAATCCAACATCGACATTATTCCTACACCGGGCTACCTAAGAGTAATTTTCTTCCGTTCAATTAATGTCTGATTCTTGGAGACAAACCTGGACAAATCCCTGCAGTTTTCTTGGCAAAGTTTTCCAGAAGTAATTTGCCATTGTCTCCTTCTTAGGGCAAGGAGAAAGTGATTGGCACAAGCTTAGTGCCGCCTCGAGTTCCCCTGGAAGGGGTGAAGACAGGCAGGGTATAAATCCAATAAATAAATAATAAATAAATAAATAAGACTGGAGTAAACTCACAGTCTCTTGGTTTGTAGCCTGAAGCCTAAACCATTACACAAACTCTTAAAATACTGTGAAATTTCTGAATACAACCTGATTAAAATCTTGGCTTATAACACCCCAGGTTTAACTCTGGTTGAAAAGAAGAAAGTGTGGGGTTCCAGCTCCCAGTGGGGAAAATGGATGTTTATCTGGAGATGATATCGCAGTTTGCTTTGCCCCACAGTTACTGGGGGGGAGTGTTTCTTCCTCCAAATTTAAGAAATCGACCCCACCTGTCCTCCAGACTGCTGTTCCTCGTGAGAAAGTCATGGAAATGGTGGTTTCTTTGGCTGGTGAGTTGAGTGGAAGGGGGGAAGGCTCTTTCATCAAGTTAATAGCAGTCATGCAGCCTAAATTACGGACACTAGAACCAACATTCCTGAATTCTAATACATTGTTTTTTAAAATGTTGTAAGCCGCCTCGAGTTCCCCTTGACCGGGGAAGAGAGGAGGGATCAGGAATGGATTTCTCCCGGTTCGCTGGTTACTCGCTTCGTGGACGCGCTGCCAGATCGGCTGTCAAAAGCGTGCCGCGCCGGATCACGTTCAAAACTTTGTGGTATTCTGCAAATACTCTGATCCAACAGCT
>JANHGC010002271.1:51597-66045 GCA_027560395.1 Boaedon fuliginosus | reverse complement strand
ACCTTGTCCACATCATCAGGGCCAACAGGCTCAAACTCCTCCCAAACAACAGGACTAAGACCTGCCACCGTCATCTCATCAGACTCTGCCCAACTGGAGTCCAGCCCTGAACGGATCTGAGCGATTATACTGCATCTCTCTATAGGAGCGATTTATACTGCATCTCTCTATAGGAAAAACTTTTGGTAGATTATGGGGTTTGGAAAGTTGTTATGGCTTTCTGTATGTGGTCTTATTTCAGTAATTCAAGGCCAAGTGTTCAGAAAACGAGGGTATATCACCCTCGTTTTCTGATCTTGAGTTTCTGTACAGTTAACAGTTTCTGTACAGTCAACAGAAGCTGGAGGCTGCTGTGGAAAGAAGGAGGGCAGTCGCAGGAGGATGTTCTAGGAAGGGGGAACTAATTATGAGACAAGGGAGTTTCTTGCAGTTAAGAAATTCATTACAATTCAGTGCAATTCAGTGGTGAGAAAAGTAAGATTTTACACAGGCAAGAAAAACTAAATGTAGCTATATAGAATATGAGGTACTTGGCACAACAGCAGTGAGAACCTCTGCGGTAGGTTCTAGGAATCCTAGTGGACAACCCCTTCGGTATAAGCCAGTGGTATGCTGCAGCTACCCAAAACCCCAGTGTAATCTTAGGCTGTACTAATGTCAAAATCAACTGAAGTGCTGCTTTATACTGCAGTGGTAAGGCCACACTTGGAATGCTGCATCCACTTTTGGTCACCCTGTCACGAAAATGATGTAGAGACTTGAAAGAGTGCAAAGAAGAACCACAAAGATGACACGGGGACTGGAGACTAGAACGCAAGATGAATGGTTGCAGGACCTGTGGGCATCTGGTCTAAGAGAAGGACTAGGGGTGACATGATAGCAGTCTTCCAATATTTGAGGCGCTATCCAAAGAAGGGATCCGTTTATTCTCCAAAGCATTTGAAGGCAGGACAAGTAGTAATAGTTCTAGGTTGGATCTCTCTTTAATAATCTAAGGATGGATTGACAGAACGATTAACCAGTGAAGCGGCTTCCCTCCAGTGGTTGTGGCTGCTCCCTCACTGGAGGTTTTAAGAAGAGATTGAATATTTATTTGTCTGGGTGCTGCCTGAGCAGGAGGCTAGACTAGAAGCCCTCCAAGGTCTCTTCCAACTGTTATTCTGTTATTCTTAGATCTGTCATCTAAATGCTGCATTTTTTCTTTCTTTCCCCGTTTTCAGGAGTCAAGCAGAAAGCCAGTTACATCACGCCAGTCCCTGGTGGGGTCGGCCCCATGACTGTTGCTATGCTCATGAAAAACACCATTATTGCTGCCAAGAAAATGCTCAGAGCCCAGCATCTTGAAACTTTCAGTGCTTGATGATGGACTTCTTGTGGCCAAAAATGACATTCCAGATTGCCTCCCTAGAAGCAATTCAGTATTTTATTTATTTGATGAAATGTTTTGGCCAGCTGATCTGCAGTATTTATATAAAGCAGTTTTCCTCCAAGGCAGAGTAGCTCCTGCTAGTTATATACATGATTCCTACTTTTAAACTGCTATTCCAAAATGCAGAAAATGAGTCCACAACTTGAATGAGAATGTTGAATCTTCACTCTTGAGGCAGCCTGAAAGAGTAACAAAGGGCCAAAATGTGTTTTTATAGTATGCTAATGTTTTAGCATACACTTGAACTGACTAACCTTGGCAGAACCCAGGATATAAGTTATTTGTTAGGATTATAATGCAGTTAATCTGGAGTCAAAAGTTACTACGATATTTTCTACAAAGCCATATTTATATTTAATAATGCCTAGCCAAGCAGTTGATAGCCTGTTCAATACTCAATTTTTTCCTGTTTTAAAGGAAGAATTGGCTTGAAAGCTAGATGATGCTTAGACCAAATAAGGTGAGCAATCCATGCTTATTCCAACTTGCTTTGTGTTTATCTGAGCAAGTAGTAATATTGCAGGATATCTGAATAAAAATAATTGTTGCTTGTAAAGTCTTGAGTTCCATCATATATTTTGTCAGATTGAATTTAGCTGTGGCGTGACTGGCAGTCTGAGAGAAAGTGTTAGCTTTTTCTGTCCAACCTTGTAGGTTTCCTCTGCTGCGAGGGTGATCCTCCCCTGGATGGATTAAAGACACACTTTGATTTTATGCATCTGCGCAACCCAGTCTAGGGATATTCCAGTCCATGCGCCTGGGCAGCGTCTGGGCTGGAGAAGGCTGCAGCAGCGAATAAGGCACCCTGTTGCACAAGCCTTGGAACACATCATGCTGACTGCTGCTCTAGTAACTAGGAATAAGGAACAAGTATTTATCCAGGGGCTGCAGAACCAGCTGTGTGTTTCCCTGTGGCCAAATTAATGGATTTTTCTGCCATTGGCAGAAAAGTGTAATTCTGCATAATTTGTTGTCCCCTTTCCAAAACCAGGCAATGTTTGGATAGAAACTGCTGGATTCTTTTCAGTTTTCTCCTTTGAACAAGTGACTCCAGGGTTCCTTTTGTCTTGCACCCCTTGGCTTCACTGGCTGCTGAAACTGGAAATTTTCTTTTGTCTGGCTTGATTTTCTTTTATGGAAACCTGGGCTGTCAGTTGGCGCAGAGATGGTACATGGAGCTTTGTCCTCCCTCAGGTGTCCCACCAAATGTTACGTTGGGGTGACTGTTTTGTGCAGCCCCTCAGCAGCTCAACCCAAAGTGGGCATTGGTGGCAAGATCTGGAAGGCAGGTACTGAGGACAGATTCATTGTTTTTCTCTGTTTATTACACTTGCTTCACTGATCCTTGCTCCAGCCAATCCCTGTGTTGAGAACACTTATGTGCATGGAAGACCAACCTCCACATTGGGCATATTGATCTGGAAGATGCACATTCATTTATGCATTGATGTTTCTTGACCAATTCAGTAACCCCAAGAGACTCTGTAAGTCTAGTGTTCCATTATATTTGCAGTTCTAGCCAAAATGGCCTGAGAGGAAAGTGATCAGAGACACTATTGGGAGAGAATTGCTGAAGAAAAATGAGTAAAGATAATAGTGGGAGAATGGAAAGGGGGGGGGGTGAAGAAGCCCTCGGCAGCAAAATGACAAAAGAGGACACCAGGCTGTCTCTGCAGCAGACTGGTTGTGTGTGTGTGAGAGAGTGAGTGAAAGAGTAGAATCAGGAGAATGTGGCCCTCTAAGTGGTTTAGGAAACAGGTTTGTGGCAAGATCCGTGGGAAAGGGAGATGGGAGGCGGGATAGCCGCCGCACAGCTGTAGGATCAGAGTGCTTGCAGAACACCACAAAGATTTTGAAGTCAATTGCGCGCAGCACGCTTTTGACAGCTGATCGGGAAGCGCGCCCACAAAGCGGGTAACCAGCGAACCGGTAGGAACCCATCCCTTTGCATACTGTATTCTAACCCTGCACCACCTTGGCTCAAAATATTGTTTCTTTTTATGTACCTGTAAACCCTCCAATTCCACATTTTAAAAAAAGGACATGCAATTTGTAAAGGCACAAAATACATAATTTATGATATAGAACCAAGGATTTTGTTTGGGAGATTCTATCCTGGTTCAATTCTGTTTTTTACTTTAATGCAAATAAATGGATGTTTAAATGACAGCAGGACCTCCCACTTCGTTCACAATTGCAAAATTATACTAAAACTTGTGGCTGTCTTGTGAGAGAAACAAACAAGAAAACATACCTTCCCAGAATGTAGTACTTGCCTTATAAACCAACAGGATATTATGTATTTTTTGTTCATGTCAATTTGGAAATTACCTATATCTGAACATTATCAAGGCAGAAATGAGAGATGGGATTTGCTAAAACATTAATTCACAATGAAAAAGGCTGGTTTATTTTTTAGCCATCATCAAACATAAATGCTCCAAAACTTGGATGGACACCAGGGAAAGGAAAACAAGTTTGATTAAATGACATGAAGTTGGTATTGATTCTTAGTAATTACATAGTGCGTTCTAGACTTTCTCTAGTATTATCTTCTTTAATCTAGAGGTCTCTTAAGGGTGCATTCATTGCTTGCAATTGAATCCATTCACTTGCTGCTGGTTGTCCTTTCTACAAAAGGTTTAGGATTCAAGTGTTCGCATTTGGTAATTTGAGTTGATCATTTGTGCCTCTGTGAGAACTGAATGATTTGTTCTAGTTGTTTATTTTCCTTGCCATCAAAGTATTCTTAAGATTCATAACATCATCCAAAATTATCAATATTTTATCCTGCTTCTTCAAAGTCCAACATTTGCTTTCATGCTATGTCATAAGAAAAATACATAGCTTCACATTAATTAAAAGCTATAATTGGGGGTTATTCACTTTCCTCATAAGACTATGGTGCCAGCTGTTTTGCCACTAATGCTGTGCTGCCATCAATGGTGGCAAGGATGGTCCTGTGGTATCAGTGCAACAAGCTTCTGGGTGATAGATGGCTCATCATCAGATCCATTTTGAAGAAGAGAGAAATAGGGTTTTGGTTAAAGAGGACAGCAACAGTAAACTTAATTTTCTTTCCTTGATTAGATTTTGACCCCATAAGTAAAGGTCATAGAGGCATCCACAGAGAGCAGGGTGACTGGGTGGGGGATGAAAAGCCAGCCCAATGTTTTCAACACAGCTGGGTTTTTGTTTTTTTTTGTTCAGAAAAGCACAGATTAATTCTTCCATCCATTTGGTAGGAATGGATGAATGGAATGGGAGTGTTCCACCCATTTTCTCAAACCAGAGTTTGGGATTGACACCTGTTTTGTTATTTAGAAATGTAGGTGTAGTCAAGAAGTGTCTGCAAAAAAAGTGAGAAACCAGAGGGGAGATTTTATGGCTCCTTGGATTAAATGCTCAGCTACTGGTTCAACTGAATTCCAGGCTGCTGCAACACAAGATGCTGAAGAACGCATCTCATCACAACATATCATCACAATGTTCAACAAGGATGCAGTCTGATAAGCTAAATTGCTTCCAGTCTAAAGAATTCCTGTACCCACATAGACTCGGGTCCTGAACTATCTTTCCCACAATGTCTGAGGAAAAGTCTCTGGGTTCCTCACTGCTTCAGTTCCACAACTCATCTAATGTTTGTGTTCAATTCTTTAGTGGTAGATAAGGCCCGGGAAGACCCAGTGACTTCTGGGTCTATAACATAGGGGGGAAAGGCACGAGGAGATTAGAGGGTGGTTTCACTGCCCATGTCCTGTGGGTGCTGCCTCTCGGTGTCGGTATCTTCATAATTGGATCCCATCTCTATCTTCACCTGGGGCATGGTACAGATGGGGCTTCGAGAATAGCTAAAGGCAGGAGAAGATGGGCAGGAAATCTTCAAATGAAGTGTAATACTACAAGAAAGGCAAATAAATTGGAATTAGGAATCTATCTCAGTCAAGAAGCTGCAGTCAAGCAATTAAGATCAATATTTCTTTGCCTTTTATTTCTCTAACCTGTCAAGCAAAGATGGTGCCACAGCATAGGGATTTAGCATTTTCTCTCAGTGCCTGAATAGAGTAAGCAATTTTCCCAGTCGGCTCCAGAACTTTCCAGATTAATTTTAAATTCCACTTTACTCTGGGACAGTGTTGTAGGACATTTCTCATCTTTCTTGCTATTTATATTTTACTATCTGTTTTCCACTTTTCTTAATGTTCTTAATATCTCCTTGAGAAACAGTGCGGTGTAGTAATTAAAGGTACCAAGGTAGAAACCAGGAGTTTGTGAGATTAGGATCGCTTCCACCTTGTTGGCCTTCCGAAAAGCTACGAAGACCTGGCTTTGTTGGCGGGCCTGGAATTGATTACATCTCCCTCTTGACTGTGTTGGTTGATTGTTTAATATTTTCAAATTGTATTCATTGTTTTATTATATTGTTGTTAGCCGCCTCAAGTTCCCTTTGACTGGGGAAATGAGGCGAGATATATATAAATAAATAAATAAATAAATAAATAAATAAATAAATAAATAAATAAATAAATAATTTTGAGAGTTGTAAAATTAAAACCAATGCAATCTCAATGAAATACATTTGTTACCTGTGATCTGGATCGGAATTGTTAGGGGAGGAATCAGAATGCAAAACTCCAACTGGAAGATTCTTCTCCTGGAGAGAAACGTAAGATGCACGTGAAGCTGAAAAGAGAAGGCTGAAAAAGGCAAAACCACTTTGCCCTAAACTTCCTTTTCCTGCATCCTCTCTGTCACTCAGAAGGAAGATTTGAAGGGAAAGGAAGTTAATCCATGGCTGCACAAAAGCTTAGATCAACCAAGGCCGTACCCAAAGCCTGAAACATCAGTAGCCCGAGTCTCTCAGGATGTGACGATGTCTTGAAAGAGGAAAGACAGCAAGGATTGAAACATAGGGCAACAGTTACATAACTTTCATGCTCAGTGCATTCTTTTGAGTTTTCTTCCTTTCATTAACGGGCCTAGGGCACATCCATTTGAATGTACTCCTTAGGAGCCATACTGGAACAGCTGGAACCAGCAGCATCTGCATTAAACAGTACTGCTAAAATGACAACATGCAATTAAATAAACATCAGTTGGCACATTTTTTAATGCCCGTGATCAGAGGGTCTTTGGTTTTCAACTCTCCCATGGTTTTCCCTAAGATTCGTGTGACTCATCATTGGGTAGAAGTTTTCAATATCTGAGCCTGCTTGGAAGGTGTACCGCACAAAGGATTTACAGGAACCTGCATGCTGCCAACCCATTAGAAAACAAATAGGAATAGGTTAGCTCTAGTATTGCTCTAAATCATATGTCACTTAGAAGCAAAATTAGGGTTAAGGTTATGAATAAACATCACCAACTAGCTGAGTTAGTAATAAAGAGTGCAGCCTCTGGGGGCCCAACTGCAGCAGTGAATATATCTGCAGGAGAATCTCCAAGCCGGCAGACAGTTGACTCCGTTTCCATGATTCTTGCATGGGGAACAAATTTCCTGAATTTGTTTATGGTTGTGTTAGCAGTTAATTTAGCATCTTGGTAAAACTTGAGTGTCTTACTTACTGGAAATACAATGGATACTGTTTGGGGATTGAGGCAAAGCAAATTCCAGTGGGACTGCTATAATAGAGGGGAACTTGGGGAAGGGGAAAAAGAAAGGGGAAAAGACAATGAGCTGCTCTGTGGACAGGCAGATTCAGGCTGGGCAGATCCTTGGGTCCTGAAGCCAATATTGGTAGGCCAAGTGGAAGATGCCTAGGCAGTTGCGTAGTCCAAATACTTTCTGGAATTAATTCAAAGATTGTATGATTTAAGCTACTTTATTCAGTATGTGAGTAGCATACACTTAATAAAAATATTATGATTACGTGAAAATGATACAGTAATTTTTAAATAAAGTGAAAGGTAATGTCTCCTTTGATTCAGACTGGATGGGTCCATGTTGTTTTCTTGCTAAAAATTTTGCTGTGGCTTTGTTCGAGGACTTTCCCCCCCACCCACACGATTTTCTTGTGGTCTCCTTTCCAAATACTAACCAGGATTGACCCTCCAAGGTTAGCTGAAGAGGGTTGCATGCCAGCATCTTCCTCCAGCAATTCAAAGTGCAGGGTAATTGCAAAAACAAATACCAGTATCAGTTTATCAGGAGAGAAGCAAGAAGGGAAGTTTCAGTTCCTTTCCCCAAGATGCCAACCTGCTCACTCTTTTGGAATACCGTGAGGCACACTCAACCTCTCCTTCAGGACACTCGTCTCCAACATTTCAGCTTTGCAGACTGGCCGGGGTGGAGGAGAGGAAACGGTTCCATGTGAGTGGCAGGTGCGTGTGCCTGCAGCTCCATTTGCACGAGTGGCAGGCACTCGTGATGTGTGTGAAGCCCCACTTGAGCACAAATGGAACTTCACGCACCCCTGCAAGTGCCCACCACTCGCGCAAAAGGAGCTGCTGTGCATGAGTACTTGGCTGTTGTTCACGCGGCACAGGACCAGGTCAGGGCCTGAGGGTTGAGGATGCCTGTTCTGGGACATGAAATGGCACAAACGTTCTGTCCATCCGACACACTTCACTTGTTAGGCAGATGGGCAATTTTTCTACTCTCAGTAGAGAATCACCCGCTCCCTCCCCAGAGTTTCTAACACACCTCATCAGGGTGCTCCTCCTCAGTTCTCTGGCCCTTTTTTTTCTTTTCTTTCTTCTTGTCATCCACCTTCTCTTTTTCAGGAATAATGTTATCAATCCAAGCCAGATCGTGCTGGGAAAAGACAACGTCCAACATCTTCCGGACTAAAATTAAGGCTAGAATCTGGAAACAACGTAAAAAGAAGTATCTAAGATCACAATAGTGAGCCATTTCTGAAAGTCCCTTGGCTAGGCTGTAGCCATCACCCCGCAAGCTGCTACAAACATTCTCTAATGGGTGTAGGAAAGGAAGGGATTGCGTGGTGCACAGGGGAAAGGGCGAGATTTATTACAGTGTACCCAAAATAAGACTTGAGTTGGCCCAGAAGCAAGAGAGAAAGATTACTCCTCATTTGTCATGTGGAGAGATTGGACTCCCCTGCGGCCACCGCCATTGATTATGGTTACATCTCCGTATCCAGTGCAAGGGGCTGCTTGCTGGGGAGAGGATACGAGTGCTTTAGTATTTCATTCTTAACAGGTTTTAGAAGTGAGTCTCTGGTAGGCAGCTCAAAAGGAGCCTGACACACCTTTTCTAGGCAGGACCATTTCAGCAGCTGTAACTTTGAAAGTGGGTCGTAAGTACCTTTTGGAGGATCTGTTGAAACTTCAGTCACTAAGCAACCAATCATAAGTTTAGGATGACCTGTACTGGATGTTTATAACCCATATTTTGTAAGCCTAATGATTTTTACAGATGGGTCCATAATGTGTCAGGAGTGTCTAAAATGGGCTTTAGGGTCCAGACAGCACTAAGGATTGTCCTTCTGTCTACAAAGTAGCTCTGGTTTTGTTTTGCTCTACTGTACTTAATTGAAAGTGGGAGACCTTTAATTACTTAAGGGTAATCAACGTTCCTGGACCAGGAGTGGAGGGAAGCAAGCTCTGGTCCTCCTTTAGGTCAACTGGGTGACGTTGGGACAGTCCCTCCTCCTCAATCCAGACCCAGAGATGAAGGTGCCTTAGAGACCAAATGGGGTCATACTGAAAATGGTGGACAATGAGCGGACTCAAGCCCTCCCTCAAACACAGATGCTCCCTTGGCTTCCTCTTTCTCAGCCCTAGACCAGAAAGTAGTACCAACCTGCCTTGGGTTAGCTGGCATCCATAACCTTCAATCCTCATTAGGCTGCCGCCAACTGATTTAAGAGTGGATCACCACCAAAGAGCACATCATTTGGACCAAGATTTATAAGTAGCCCCAGAGCAAGTTTTGACATGATACGGAGGTGCCTACCATCACAGGGAAGATAATGGCTGCCACTGTGGATTTCAGGATCCAGAGGATGGCCAAGCAGATAATCTGAGTGGTAGTGAACAAATGGATTTTTCGGAGGGGCACATGACGCAGGTAGGCATAATCTGGTTGGTGCTTGGCCGGCATCAAGAAGAGTTTGCAGCGCTCCCAAAACTATTAAAAAACAATGAAATATGAATACTGGTTGCAGGGGAAAAGCACTGAAAAGAGGTAGAAGCAGATGTTATTCCCAACTGCATCTAAGAAAGTGTATTAAAACAGGATTTTAACCAACAATATCCCAAGACTTAAAAAGTCAAGATGGCAGCCATATCCGTGCAATTGAGGTGTCTACCCACACAATACATATAAAAAAAATATTGTGTTGCCATCTTGATCTTTTGCTCATATCCTGCTAAAATCCTGCTGACCGCTATAATTATTCCCCTTAAGCAGATGATGCTAGAGAATCAACTTTTATAAGGCGCTTAACACTCTCTACTTTCTTACCATGTTGTGTGGAGTTGAAGTGTACCATAATGTCCTTCTAGACTATGTCAGAGGTGGGGTTTATTAGCTGTGAGATTAGGGGAGGAGCCCTCTCATGCACACACAATGCATAAGGTCAAAATCCTGCCATACTGATTCTGCATCTTGCCCACATCTCATCTGAATGGCTGACAAAGCTCCCTTCTCTATTCAGTCTGACAGTAGGACATGCAACCAGCAGTGACTCCAATCAAGAAAAAGTGGTGCATCTGATACCTATGCTCCAAAAAATACTGGGAAAATAATCCAGATTTTTCAAGGCTCATATGCATTATTTAAATCTATGACCCTTTTCAGGCTGAATTCATACCCAGTTTTGGGATAGATATAACTTTGTTTAATCTGCCATCTGCCATACTTCCCTTCTCTTGGACCTCTTATCAAATTCCAGTGTGATTAACAATTGTATTTTCTGGAACATTTACAAACACTGGTTAGGTTCACAAATTGCACATAACCATGTGTTTTGTTTTGGGGATATTGCAATATGTGAAATCAAGTCATTGTAGTTTTAGTTATGTGTGAACTAAACAACTATTTCTTATTCAGTGAACTATGGTTTTAAAATCTCCAGTTTTGTAGAAAGCATGAATCTAGCCACTGTTTTATGCGGCTCTTAGATGGCATAATTTTCTTCTTGAAAAAGTAGGTTGTGTCTTACATGTATGGTCTATTATTGGATGACCCTTTTCTAAGGAAGACAGATATTGTTGTACTGATTATGTGTTTTAGTTACACTACAACTAGAGAAGTGCAAAACCCTCTGTGTAACTTATCTGAACCCTCATTATTTAGAAACTTACTGTCCAGGATGATGCCTGGTGCCTGGCTTCCTCTTGTATTGTGCCCTTATTATTTCCAGGTCCAATTAAAAAGGGCTTTAGAGGAAACAGATCACCTGGTCTTTTAGTGGTACATCTTTGCCCCTGGCTGTCCAAACAAGGCTGTCAAGTTGCCTCCCCAGGGTT
The DNA here is from genome assembly GCA_027560395.1 of Boaedon fuliginosus. NCBI lineage: Eukaryota > Metazoa > Chordata > Lepidosauria > Squamata > Lamprophiidae > Boaedon > Boaedon fuliginosus. The sequence goes on along the minus strand of JANHGC010002271.1, from coordinate 55,181 downwards.
GGAGGCTCTTCAGGCACAGATGGAGAAGTGCAGACGTCAGCTGAACTCTGACAAAGCTGAGTGGGTATGGATCGAAGGGTCTTCCAGGACTTGAGCCCCTCCCCCCATCCTTAAGTCTGGACTGGACAATACTGCTCTGACAGAGAGAGTTGATAGACAAACTGGGGCTCTTCCCGGAGACTCATGGCTCTAGTTGAAGAGTAGGTGGCAGCCATGGCCAGGAGAGCCTGTTGCACCTGTTCCTGAATCAGGAGAATTTGCTAATGATCATGCCTTGTAGAGAGCGTAGGCAGTGGCCTTGAAAGGCAGAAGAAAAAGCTGCTACCATTGTGCTTAGATAAGCAGAATGTGACTCCTTCAAGATATTGGGTGGTTTCTTGAAAGGGGCATTGTGGCTCTCAGGGGTCCTTCCCAATTTTGTCTCACCCTCTTCCACCATGCCTAATTAAAAAACAGGAAGAAGCCCAAGCTGGCAAGGTGGCTCCTTGCCTGGGAATGCAGTGGTGACTGACGGCACAAATGCAAAGCTCTCCGCAGAAACCCCTGTGTGCATACCTGAATGCCATTGAGTGAAGCCACTCCCATGTAGAGGAAGATTCCGTACAGGACTGGCATGGGGATATACTGTGGCAGAGAAAGCAAACAGCCAGGTAAAGGACACACACATATTTCTTCTTTGCAGAAATCAGTTACTTAAAACTGCAATCTGATACAGGTAGTCCTTACTAATTGACTGCCTCATTTAGTGACTATTGGAAGTTACATGTTTGCTTAGCAATCAAAGGGGAAGTGGTGTTATAAATCCATTGTGGTCACATGATTTCCACTTACTGATCAAGTTGCCAATCCCAGTTGTAGTCACTAACTAACTAAGGACTGTGTACTGCACAGAATGAATTTTTTTTTAGTAAATAGCTATTAATCTTGCCTGTCATTTCCAATGGTGGTTTAACATTTCTGGGCCATTTGCTAAGTCCACATCATGAGGCTTTACCTTGAGAATAGGTGCCAGGAAGACCGAAACCCCAGTCAGAATGAAGACAACGATCCCTGTGACTCTCTGCTCCCTGTTAAAGATCAGAATAAAGAGATGGAGTTCTGCCCTTGAGTGCGATGTTTACATATTTTACCAGATTCCCAGGTTTAATGACACCTTCCTGCATGCTTGATGTTGAAATACCAGACATCCCAATATTCCATGGTGTTTGTTCCAGAAGAGCACAATGAACACAAGCCCTAAAATGAATAACACTGTCATATATCAAGAACATCTCAGAAACCACTAACAAACTACTACAACCACATGGAACCAGCATGGCACAGTAGCCCTTCAAAGCATCCTAAGCAAACCGAAGGACCCAGCAGCCCCAGAAGAAAACACATTACATACACGGTAATAACTGCAACAACCACCATGTGGGACAAGCAGGCAGAAGACTGGCAGAACGCATCCATGAACACCAACTAGCAGTCAGAAGAAGGGATGAAAACTTTAATTTCACAACAGATGGATAGACTTAACAATAGTTTCAATTGGGAAACCATGACCATCCTAGACAAAGCCAACACCAACAATGCCAGGGAATTTCTAGAAGCCTGGCATTGTGACAAATTACCCATTGATAGACGCATGGAGATAAATAATATCTATAGACTATGCAAAAGAGACAATCAACAAGCCAAAAATCCCTACCCATCTCTCCACCAGTTATCAGCACCCAGATGAGCACAGATTAACACCAAGATTAACATCAGACCAACAATCAAGAAGTAAACAATACCCCAACCAAGGAACTGCCAATCAAGCCAAGAGTAAGAAGCCCAACCAAAGAACTTCTAAGTCCACCCCCACCAACACTGACAGGGGAAGCTATAGAAAGGGAAATCCAATGGGAATATCTGCTCCCAGATTTCCCCAGTCATTACTGTTTAATGGCATTTGATCTTCAAATTGCTGCAGCTCTAGAAGCCTGCTCAACTCTTTGACCATCATCCCAGAGCCTCGGTGGCGCAGTGGTTAAAAGCAGCACTGCAGTCTCTGCTGAATTGTTCAGTTGGTTGTCAGATCAAATCCCACCAGGCTCAAGGTTGACTCAGCCTTCCATCCTTTCTAAGGTCAGTGAAATGAGGACCCAGATTGTGGGGGCAATAAGCTAACTCTGTAACTGCTTGGGGAGTGTTATAAAGCTCTGATAAGCAGTATATAAAATCTGAGTTCTATTGCTATCCATGTTGTAAGCCACCCAGAGTCCTTCAGGAATTGAGTGGCATAAAAATGTAACAAATAAATAAATAAATAAAATCTTCTCTCCCTATGTGTGCGTGCGTGTGTGCGCGCGTGTGTGTGTACCTGGTACTAGGATTTCACACAATACTTTGGAATTATGCTCCAATCATTATGGTGAATTTTATACCATGGCTTATAACTGGCTTAGCCAATGTGCATACAGGGTTCATAGTATACCCCAACCCAATCACATTAAGAGAGGAATTGCTCAAAGCCTTACTACAGTGCTTTAAAATCCATTTACTAATGCTTGGAATTGAAATTCAAAATAACCATTGTAGGGATCACTTCTGAATATTTATAAAAATGTTTTTAAAATGATTAAATACTGAATATTCACAATTCAAACCATATAGGCTATCCAAAAGGAAAATAAGGTACGTCACAATCTCATAACATTTTACTTTAGGGGGTGGGAGTACTATAGGTGCCTTAAGGTTTAATTTTGCATCCTTTGGCAAAAGAATTGCAAAAGAATAGTTTGCCATCAAATTTTTGCCATACAGATCAAGTGATCTAAAGACAATATAGGTCATGGATAGTGATTTACCTGTTCAGGTGCAAAACTAACCAAGCCATATGACCAACCTTGTACATTATCCTTCCTGTTTGCTAGATTTTAGAGGTGTCTTTTTTATTACCGTTTTTACAATAGCTATGACCTTTGCTTCCATTGCAGTAGCAGAATCCAGATTGTTCACAGGATATTTAGGTCTTAAGCAAGCCATTATTAAAGCATTGAAGAAAAAATGTGGCAGATAAAAAAGATTACATACAAGATCACAATTGTTATCTTTGGTGAAGGGCAATGAAAGGGCATTGCTCTTAATTTGCTTCATCCCAGATTTGCAAGATTTGATTCTATTCAAAGAGCAGCACAAATCCTATTGGAAGTGTGGGGCTGAAAAAGAAAAAAACCATTTTTTCCAAGGGCTCATGTCAGATATAGCTTTTGAAAATTCATGGGAAGGCCTAGAAATGGCATTCTGCAAGCCTATGATTTCCATGCGAAATATCAGCCTCTTGTGTTCTAACTTTGGGGAAGCAGACTTATGAAGAATTTTTAAAAAATGGTTAATAACAAAAAATAACAACTATGCCAATTAAATCTTTCAGGTCCTCAAAACGAAAGGTCAAGAAAATAGTTGGGAAAGTCCAAACTTGGCTGTAGATTAAAACCTTTTAATACATGTTTCTCTTTCTCCCTCCCTCCCTCACACGTGTGTGTGTGTGTGTGTGTGTGTGTGTGTGTGTGTGTGTGTGTGTGTGTGTGTGTGTGTGAGAGAGAGAGAGAGAG
>JANHGC010002271.1:17884-34254 GCA_027560395.1 Boaedon fuliginosus | reverse complement strand
GGACTGTTTTATTATGTTGTTAGCCGCCTCGAGTTCCCTTCGGGTGAAGAGAGGCGGGGTATAAATACGATAAATAAATAAAATAAATAAATAAAATAAGCAAAGTCAGAAGACTTTTAAAGCAAGTATTAATCCAGTATTTATAGGGTTGTTTTGCATACAGTGAAATCAGATGTAAAAAAGTGAATCATCCCTTGAGGGGCCATTTTCAGTAACTCCAAATGAACCTGGGTGGAAATATAGAAATAGAAATGAAATGGCGAAGATGGGAAATCCCCTCCACGTCTCAGCCACACCGTCTCCATCTTTTAAATGGGACGAAGATGCGGCCGTTTCTGACTGTTGACCTACCTGGTCGGAATAGGCACTTCTGTCATCCCACCCAACATGGTGGACTGTAGAAGCCGGACAAAGGCTACAAAAGGCTTGTCCAGGAAATCCACTTCTCCCACCAGAACATTCGAGGCTTCAGCATTTTTGGGGATCTTCTTCATGAACTTGTTTCTGAGCTGGGGAGAGAGAAAAAAAGTATTTCTCAGGAGACGTTCCTTCTCTTCTGATTTGTCTTGACATGCTTCCCTCTTTCCAGCAGAGTCCAGGGGGAAGAAAGAGGCATTCCGATTGACGCTCCTGGAATTCTCCTGGAATTCATGATTAGAATAGATTTCGGCTTGGAACTGTTTGGGAGAATCAGGGAGACACTCGTTTATGGCACGCAAAGCTAGTTTCTTCCATGTTGCAAATTGCATATGACTGGTGTCCAATTTTAGAGTAAAACGTAGAGGCCTATCCAAATTTCTGATTGGAAGTTACTTTGGCTATTTATAGCGATGTCTTTTCAAATGCTGATTGCTTTCCTTCTGGATCCACCCCAATATTGGTAATTGGAATAATGATGAAAGGGTGCACTGGTGGACAATGAAAAAAAAGCAGCCCAACAGAAAAGTAGCCTGATAAAAAAAGCTGGCTTTTGAACTAAGCATAATTTGCCATGTAGACATTATGCTAGTACAGGTAGTTCTTGACTTATGACCAAATTTAAGCCCAAAATTTTCATGGCTAAGCAAGACAGTTAAGTAAGTTTTACCCTATTTTACGACCTTCTTGCCATAGTTGTTAAGTGAATGACTGCAGTTGTTAACTGTGTCCGGCTTCATTTCATTGACTTTGCTTCTCAGAAAGTTGCAAAAGGTCCCCCCAGGATCTCAGGACATGGCAACCATCATAAGTAAATTCCACTTGCCAAGAATCTGAACTTGACCATGGGGATGCTGCTGCAATGGTCAGAAGTATGGTAGAAGGTTATAAGACACTCTTTTCTCTGCCACTGCAACTTTGAGCCGTTACTAAATGAATGGTTGTAAATTGAGGACTCCCTGTAAGGAAGAGCTGCAACAAAGGACCCTGCAGTGAGATTTTGCTGGAAACCCATGCCCTGGGGGTTGGCGGCCCGTCTTCCTCCAACAGCAAAAGAGTCTATCAAAGGGGAGAGGGCAGAAGAATAAGGCCCTTCCCTCTTGACGTGGGAAAACACCGGTGTGAAAGTACAGCAGGAAAATATATCAGGAGAGCAATAGACTGTGGCCTTTGTCAAATGACTTACCGAAGTCCAAATAAATTATATCCACAGCATTTCCCTGATCCAGTATTTTATTCATGTTGTCAATGAAGTCAATAAAGTTTATATGGCTTCTGTTAATCTTTTCATTTCTAGATGTTCACAAATCTGCTGCTTATCTTTTCCAAGATTTTGGAAAAAAGATGATTGGGTCAACCCATGGTCACCTTGAGCTTCTTGGACTCTTGGACCCTCCCAAATCCTCCATAAGCTTCTCCCTGACAGTCTTGGAGGAGGCCTGTTGCCCCCAGTGTTCTCTTGAGGGCTCTGGACTCATCAACCTGGTTATTGCCATCTTCTGGGCTCTGTATTTGGAGTTCACAGCCTCCGCCTGGCTTCCAACACTGGCTACCAGCTCTGCCAGATCTTTCACCACCATCTGCCCTTTGGAGGGCTCCAGATGTGTCTCTATTCCTGGCCTTGTGCTTCTCTTGCTGACCTCTCATGACCACAGCAGCTGCGCAGCAGTGAAACAACAGCCAGTGGCAGTGAATCAGCCACAATGTCTCTAAATTTCATTCCCTTGTGAGTCATGGGCCCTGGATTTTGGGCCCATTCTGTAAGTTTCCCCATTTATCATACTTTGGTTGAGAAACCATTGCCCTATTTTGCCCAGGAAAAGGTCACAACAAGAGTTTTAGTGGAGAGGCATGAAATGGCACATTTTGTTGCAGGTTCCTACAAGTTACAACAAGCTAGCAGACAAAGCTGTTTGTCCCTGATATCACGTGAACAGAAAGTTAGCCTTTTACTACAACAATAACACCAACTGAAGCCTTGATTTGTTTTCATAGTATCTCCTCCAAGGACACATACAGTTTTGGAGGGACTCAAAGAGGTGTTCTTTAAGGGCTGACTTCATAGGAATCTACCCGTCGTGCTTCTCATTTTGTTAATGCTGGGCAATGACTGTGTGGTTCCCATAACTGAATACAAAGCTACTGAGTGGCATGGGTGGGATGGGAACACGTGACAGGAACAAGGACAATACAGGGAGCTGATCAAACAGCACGTTTATTGCTATTTGCCTCTTGACAGGAATCTCACCAGAGTCACGTGCTCCCCACAGAAACTGCTAGATGAGCAATGGGAGGTCTAGGGAGGACCTGCTTTCCACCACTTCCTCCCAACTCAAGGCTAATCAGTCTTTTCACTCCTCTTCTCGCTTTATTTCCAGATTCTGCCACAGACAGTTTTGTTCCTGAAACAAACCCAGCCAGGCCTTCCTCTGGGCTTGAGTGCCCCGCTTGGGTCGGAGTGCCTGGCTTCAGGGGCCCCCTCGGGTGACAGCTGTGGGGCTGGAAAGAGGCAGCAGAGCACACTGGCAGGTCAGGGGAAGCCCCCACTGTTGGAAGGGACTTTTATATTATTATAAACCAATAATAAGTCTTCCTACTCTATAGGATTTATTTGTAACAATTATAATAGTATATAAAGTAATAATGTAATATTGTATTATTACATTACTAAAATATAATACCAAATATTGCAAAGCAACACATACCAAATATAATATTGTTGATGTTATTAATTTTACTAAGTACTGATCATTAAGGTTACTGATTTATATCATTATTATCTGCAGATATACTTATGCATATATAGTCTCACATGTTAATATTAAGAGAGCCAATTTGGTATGGTGATTAAAGCATGAAGAGAGAAACTGGGAGACAACCAGTCCAGGGTAAAGATGTTGGACGAAGCACAAGAAGAAGACACAGATTCTAGTCCTGCCCCCCCATCAGCTACAGAAGATCCTGGTGTATATTTGGACCGTTGTCCTTCTTCCTCTTAAATGAACTCAGATCACACACCACAAGAGCAATGACATCTAGATGAACCAAGGCTTGAGTTCAAAGCCAAAAACAGTAAAGAGCAGCGGCTTCTTCTGAAGTTTCTGAAAGGGGTGGTGGTGCTGGTGTCCCCCTGGGCACAAGAGCTACTGAGCAGGGAGGGGCAGCAGTGCCAAGTACCCAGCCAGGGAGCTGCCCATTAGATAGCCGTCCACGTTCTGTGGACAGGTCACGTAGACCTGCCCTGGGGCAAACCTGGGAATCTCTAAAAGAGGAGCAGTTGGCGGACTCCTACCTGGGCTGTGCTTGGAGTGTCCGTGATGTCGTTCATGCTTCGGCTTTGTGTGTGGCCTAAAGGAGGAAAACGTTTATTTATTTATTTAAAGTATTTATATGGCTGCCATTTTCCAACCAACTTTGAATGGCTCCCAACATGCAGAGAGACCTAAGAGGAGAGCCTTTTCATCTCTTCCAGCATGAGTACAAGAAGGAAGCAAGTGCCCTAGCCTACTGTTTGTTTGTTTGCTTGTTTGTTTGTTTATTTATTTAAATTTATAAGCCACCTCTCTTCCCCGGTCAAGGGGAACTCGAGGAGGCTTACAACATATAAAATACAATTTTTCAATATAATATGCTAAAAATTCTCAATAAACTATCCATATCACAATCACAATTCATCCCAGGGAAGAAACAGAAATGAAAAAGAAAAGGTAGGGAACATCAATTCCAGGCCTGCCTACAGAGCCAGTCTTGGTGGCCCTGCGGAAGGCCAGCAGATTGGGAGTAGTTCTAATCTCCACAGGGAGTTGTTTCCAGAGGACCGGTGCCGCCACAGAGAAGTCCCCTTAGCTCGGGGACCCGCCAGCCGACATTGTTTAACTGACGGGACCTGTAACAGTCCAACTCTGTGGGAGCTAACTGGGTGCTGGGGGGCATAAGGTAGCAGAAAGCGGTTATGCAGGTACCCCGCTCCTAAGCCATGGAGGGCATTAAAAGTTGTTACTAGTACCTTGAATTGCACCTGGAAGACCACTGGGAGCCACAAAGGATAGGTGTTATATGGGTGCACTGAGGCACACCCCTGATCACTCACGCAGCTGCATTCTGGACCAGTTGAAGTCTCCGAGTACTCGTAGCCCCATGTAGAGCGCATTACAGTAATCCAAAGGAGAGGTGACGAGGGCATGAGCAACTGTGAGAAGAGCCTCCCGGTCCAGGAAGGGGTGCAACGGGTGCAACAGGTGAACCTGTGCATAGGCTGTTGCATCCTGGGCCCCAAATCTGGCAACAGATGGGTTCTGCTTGAGCCCATCGGTCAGACAACTCAGCCAGGGCAGCCCTGCTGGGGAGGAAGCTCATGCCTCCTGGGTGCTGGACTCTGCTAGGGCCACTTCCCAGGCTGTGTTGGCAGGGGATTCCAGGACCTGCACTCCCAACATGTCTGCACTACTAGGCTGGAGAAGTCCACTCCTCTTCCATTAACCAGCAGGTAGAAATTCAAGCCTGACTGAGCCCCCTCCCTTGACTCAACCGGGAGCGAGCTGTTGCTTGGCTGCTCAGCTCCAGGGAGTGATCCTTTCACCTGATGATGGGACTTTAGCTCACAAATTTACTCTTCTCCTTTCTGTAATATATTTGTCAGTGTTGAATGAAGTTGAGAACTTTTTAATTAGGAAATTTGAAAAACAAATATTCAAAGTACTGATAAAAAATTCCCTTAAATAAAGCTGGGGTAAAAATAAGGGGCAATATAAAATAATTAAAACCACCGAAAACCTACCAATTATTATATCGGGTGGTGATTGAACTTACGTAATCTTCCATAAGTTGAGTTTTGTCTTATTCTGAGGTCTTCAGAAGAACGATAAAAGCCAGGTCCTGTAGCTGGACTCTGGACAGGGCTACGATCTGTTGGCAAGCAGAGACATAATGGGGATGAACCTATCATAACCCACAACTACAACAAAAATTATCATTGGGCTTCTGGTACCAAGCAAGAGCCCAAACCACTGAAGAAACATGGTCACCGTTCCCTGAGTAAGAAGGCAAAGTTTGGGAGAGGTGGACTGCAGACAGAATTGCCCACAATACTTTTTCTGTGGGCACCCGATAAGGGAAGAGGGAGGGGGAGAAGGATTGTATTAGCCTTTTTGGCTGCTGCCCAAAATCTTTTTTTCCTTTCAGTATTGATCAGAGCCATATTCCCTCTCCACATTTGCTGTCCTTCAAGGTTGTCTTGATGATTTTGCAGTAGCAAAAGAAGCCTATAAGAAGGAACTCGAGACTTCCCTTTAGCTATTTATTTATTTATTTATTAGATTTATATCCCGCCCCTCTTCCCCTAACGGGGAGCTGTTACCCACTTATAGCACTCAGGAAATTTCACTCACTTATGCTTGAGACAGATTTGCCAATATCTGCCAAGGATCGGTGGATGGATTTCTTCATCTGATGTCGGTGCTTTCTAAGGAGCACATAGCTTATTTTCTCTCGCAGCTCTGGCTTTAGAAGGCCATCTTCTATTTGTTTTTCAATGACATTATCTGAAAAGCATAGACTATATTATTAATGATGTTCAGCCAAAATATTCCCAACTTTTGTTAGTCTTGAATGACTCTTAAATTTCCAGACCAGATGGGTTTAAGGTAATAGACTTAATTTTTTGCCCATGCTATTTTTCTTTGCGGAGATTAGAGTAGAAATGGGAGACCTTTGTAAGACAAACTTAACCTCCCTTTAATGACCTTCCAAAGACATCCTGACATCCTGAACTGCTGCTGATATTAAACCATTTTGCCAATGTCTTTCAAGGTGCCTTCTGGGAATGCTGACTTGCTACACAGAGACTGCAAACTGTTGCCCAACACAATTCACCAAGATGTATTTCAATAATTGAACTAGTAGCAATGTAAAAGCTACACGTTTTTTCAAATATCTTCAGTTATTGACTTAAAAGTTATATCAAAACATAACTGTGATATTAGATGATGATAACACAAAATACATACATCAATGAATATAAAACTCAAATCCATGAGAGGAAATCCATCAAGCACCAGAAGGCTACTCTTGAAAAACAATCCAAAGTTACAGCTGGGGCAGTGGCGCAGGCAGCTTTTGGGACCCTTGAGTGGCCTGGTTACCACTGCTTTGTAAGCTGTACTGGCTGCCAGTCTGCTTCTGGGTGCAACTCAAGGTGCTGGTAATCCGCCTCGAGTTCCCCCAAAAGGGGTGAAGAGAGGCGGGATATAAATCTAATAAATAAAATAAAATAATTAAATCCCCTTTACAGCCATTCCTAGCCTGGGTCTAGGTTCCTTGAGGGACTGTCTCCCCCCGCCCTGGATCTGCCAGCGCCACACACACTGGCAGAGGAGGCTGGCTTCAAGCCTTGTTGGCCAGGGAATTCTGGCTGGCAGGGTCCAGGAGAAGAGCCTGCTCTGCCATCGCTCCTGCCCTTTGCTCCCTGAAGTGAGGGGTTTGGATGGGTTGAGCCTTCAATTTCAGTTCTTTGCAGATCTTACCTATGATTTGTGGCAGGAAGTAGCCATCAAGATCTAACAGGATGGTTCCCATCTGCAGGCAAGTGCGCAGTTCAAACAAGCTATGCAAAGTCAGAGTTGATACATGAGGTTTACTCCATCGGTCCCCTCCTTCTTCCACTTTCTCTTCAAACTTAATCCATCTGAAACAAAGAAAGATACCAGCATCTTTTTTGCCATATGAAATGGTCTGTGGGAATAACCTGGGAGACAAGAGCCGTAAGATAAGAGACAGCTGAAGGAATAGGGACATGGCAAACATCCCAGAAGGAACCCTCCCTAGTTTCTCAGGATATATAGGTGAGGGGAAGAAACATGTACTTTCAGCCTTGCAAGATTCAGTCAACGTAACCTTAGAATAAAATTAGAACTAGTACGTAGCTCTAATTCCAGTACCTGAGAGCCACTCACAGACCTGAGGGGTCATTCTCTCAAGCTCCTGAGGGTAGGTGAAGAAGTAATGATGGAAGTTTGTAAAAGAGAGGTCCAACTTGGAAATAAGGAGAAATTTCCTGACAGTAGGAGCAATCAGTCAATGGAACAGCATGCCTCTTGGAGTTGTGGGTTAGGGTTAAGGACTTTTCCAACTCTGTTATTTTACATTCTGTATTCTAAAAGTTTATGAAGGAGGCTATAATGGAAATAATACCAAGTTCTGGGAAGAAAATACATTTTCTTTAGAAAATGAGAGAAATAAAATTCTGCTTGTCACAGATCTCCTATCTTTACATGTCAGGAAAAGGAAATACCTGAGGTGATTGCCTGATCATTGGGATTAGAGAAAATCCCTTTTCATCAGTCTGCAGGCAGCAAGGGAAATATTGAATTATGTGGTGGAGAAGGGATTTATCCTGTGCCAAAACTCTTCACCTCCAGGCAAAATGGACCTAACAATGGGAGTCTAAAAAGCTACTCTCTCAGCTATGCTGGGCTAAGAGCTGGGCTATGCTGAACTAAACTGACGAGGATACAGTTGGAGCTGAACTAAAACAAGAAAGTGTTTTATTCAAACTTGGTGACACCTGACATATCAGAAAGGGATTTGTCATTACCTATTTCCAGAAGGTCTATGGAACATCTCAGTCCTCCAGGTCATGGTTGTCCCAAAGGTGCTGTTCAAAGGGCAGCTGGACTTTCTTGGTTTTTTCCCCCTTGAAAATGTTTCACTTCTCATCCAAGAACTGAAAAAGTTTCTTGGATGAGAAGCAAAATGTATTCAAGGAAAAAAAAATAAGGAAGTCCAGTTGCCCTTTGAACAGCACCTTTGGAACTATCTCCAGAATGTTTTTTTTTTAATTCCAGTAAGTCTGACTCTGCTTAGTTGTTTCAAGATTAACCACTTTTGGTTAGGTTTTGCCAAACGTTGTTTGTACCTGATACGTCTTGGATAATTGGTTTTTCATAGCTGACAATGGACTAAAAGAAGAGACATTAGGGGGCCTCTTGCCAGAGTTTCCCCCTCCCATTGCCACTCAGCTAGAGTGGCATAATTTGCAACTGAAAGAGAAGCAAAACAAAAATTAATTTGGTGGGAGAAAATTCTAAATATAGAAGAATAATCCTGGAATTTCAGCTTTCCCCGCTTCCCTCTTTCCGCCTTGAGGTTACTGGACACGTGAATGTTTGCCAGACTTAAATTCACATTTTATCTTCATTTCGGCATTTGCTTTTTTATTTAAAAGGTTTGAATAGCCACCTATACAACTCTGGATGGAGAGGGGTGGGAAAAGTCCCCAAGCTTTTGACTTAGTGTTTGGTGGAGGCCGTTTATATTGGGCCACTGTGAACAGGCCAAGAGGAGGTGGAACCCGTCTCTCCTGGCTTAGTCCCCACCTTCCACAATGGAGAGGTTGTGTGGTTTGTGGCACAACTTAAAAATTACCGTGACCAAGACAGACAAGTGAATTATTAAAAAATAAAGCTAGGTTATTAGTTGCTTGACTTTACAGTTTTGTTTTTCTTGGACACAAGCCCTCAGAAGGCTTTGTTCTTCACAACCCAGAGGTTCAGGTGAGATCAAAAGTGCTCTTAGAGTCTCCAAATTCCACTTGGTCCCCCAATGCCGAGAGACTGAGTATATTAATGAAAAAATAACTGGCTAATGCCTCTAGAATCTCAGCTCATAGACGACATTCCATAAGGATTTGTATTTGTATTATTTTAAATGATGGTGAACTTAAAATTCAATCATATAAGGATGCCTTATGGTTTCCGTTAATACTTTGATTAAAGTTTAAGGATTTCAAAAGGGTTTGTTTTATATATTTGCAGTAAGTAAGCAAAGTTAACGCTTCATTTGACCATTCACAGTTATAACACCACTGAAAAAAAGAGACCTTTGACTGTTTTTCACAGTTACAATCTTTGCATCACTGGTCGTGGGATCAAAATGCTTGATGCTGCCGTGTCCCCAGGTCATGGGGTCCCCTTTTGAGACCTTCTGATGAGCAAAGTCAACAGGGAAGCCAGATTCACTTAACAACTGTGTTACTCACTTATCAACTGCAGTGATTCACTTAACAACTGTGGCACGAAAGGTCATAAATGGGGCAAAACCCACTTAACAAATGTCTCACTTAACAATGGAAATTTTGGGCTCAATTGTGCTCGTAAGTTGAGGACTACCACTACATTGGTTACAATCCTATATCTCTCTACATCCAAATGGGATGTGAATAAGGAGCTGCAGGATGCCTTGTCTTCTTTTGCAGGTGACCTAGCTTCAGACCTGACTTTTCGTGAGGCGACCGGCCTCCTCTGAGGGCACTGCTCTGGCGCCTCCTCTTCTTCTTTGGCCCTTAATGGCTGGGAGGCACTGCCTGTGGGAGGCACTGCCTGCCCCACCCTGCTTTCCTGCCAAGAGGAGCACATGGAGAAGGAAACCTCCCTGAGGCAACCTCTTATTTCTTTGAAGACAAGGGAGAAGCAGGCCGATGGTGGGTAGACAAGGCTGTCCTGTAGCTGGTGGGATGAGGGCCTCTTGCGTGGGAAAAAGGTTGTCTATTGGCAGCATTTCAAAGAAGGTGGTAAATGGTTGGAAACATTCAAGGTAATATAACCTGGGGTTAAACCCCAACGGGTCCCTCTCACATGCCTGACTAAGTAATTCACAACCAGGGCTGCCAAGAGCCCTGGGTGTGAGCCCAGGGGAGATGCCCCCAATCTCCTTATGGCACCCACTGCTCTGGCCTTGGTCCCAGGTCTGCTCTCAGCTCAGTCCCTGAGGCCCCTCTCCTATCGCCACATCTATCAGCACTGTCTTTGCAGTCAAGCCAGTGGCCCAATCCGAGCACGAGGCTTTCGGCAGTGCACCCTGTGGCCACTGAACAGCTGAGCCTGAAGTGGCCATTCTTCTCGACATTACAGAAAGCGACCCTAAGCCAGAACATCACAGAATTATAGTCATGAAAGAGCTGCCGAAACCAAGGAGTTCAATCCCCTGTTCAGTAAAGGAATTGAAGCTAAACGTCCCTTAAGACATGTCCTTTTTGAACTAAAGGTCCGATCGTTGAGCTGCTATCTCTATCCAGCCACGAATTTAGCCTTGGTAGCCAAATGGCTCCTGCCGCCCCAGTTTTCCTACCTGGCTGCCTCCTTCCATTCCATTTCTTCTCCATCATGTTGGAGAGTGTCCATCTCAGTGAATAGTGTTGGGTTGGGGGGCTCATCGTCTTCACCCAGGATATATCGGAGGCGCTCAGCAGCAGGTGACACTAAACCAAAGATGAAAAACTGATTAAGGATAGGCAGAACCTACTCATGATTCCATGTTTTCAACCCAGTTTTGAAGTCCTTGGGAAAGAAAGTGGTTTCCAGCAAGGAATCCTTTCCAATGTCAGCAGCAAAACAGCTGTTGAAACCAGCGTTTTAAAAGTGTAAGACACTAGTTTGATTACATTCTATGGCTTGTGATTGCATTATATTGAATTCCAATATGACATGATCACTTTCCTCAAAACTCCTGCAACCTCAACTCCCTATATCATTTCTTCTCTGTTAGTATGATAGCCTGGATTTTTTTTAAAATAAGTTTTTTATTATTTTTCTTTTTATACACTTTGTCTCAATGCGCGAACGGAGTTGTTTCCAGGCATCACTTATGTCAATTAAAGTCAACATGTTTCTCTATCACATATTATTATCATTCAGTATAATCTTATTTTTTTAGTTCATATTTATATATAATAATAATTGTATAATTATTTTCTATCGTATTCTATGGTCTTCTCAGTTCTGGGTTCTCTCTATTGTTATATCCTAATTTATACAAACAGCAAATAACTTAATCCATCTTTATCTTTTATATTCATCTTATTACTATCCTTTTCTTAAACCAGGTTAATTAATTCCATTTCCATTATATTAATTCAATTAAGTTAAGTAAAAACTTCATGTCATATTTATTCCATTTACATTCAGTTAAATTCTGGGGAAAACATTGGCATCCACATTTTTGCTGCAGACAAAATCAAAGGGGAAAGAGTGTAACCATTAAAACAACTAGGGACAAAGCCAACTGGACGCACCACTAGGTTGTCTTCCATCCCTCGCCTGCACCGCTCCCTGTGTGCCCATAGAGGCTGTGCAAAGCCTCTGAGCACATCTCTTCAGAGCCACAGGCGGGAGGTAGCTCAGGCCAGTCTCCTTGCAGAGAGAATTTAAATGTACATTTCTCACACAAGTAACAGGACTCACGTCTGTATTTTCTTGCCCTGTAATAGACTGACAACAAAGCACTTCTTTTCTGTAGAATATTTTAATCAATTGCTATTTTTGTAGTGTAATTTCATCCATCCCTATTCAGATGTACATCCAATTATATTCAGTAAGATTTGTCCTCAGGTTAAGAGAGAAACGGAATTGTAGTTCAATCAGAATTAATTGGCATTTGCTAGTTTGCAGCCAGTTCCGGGAAAAAATGACAGATGTTGCTTTACTTCTGACTTTGTGTCAACTGGCTCATGGTACATAAACAAAGTATTTAAAAAAAAACCAAAGTAAAATAAAAATGTTACCAAAAGACACAGAAATATCCCCATTGTGTCCCTTTCCATTGCTCAGGCAAGAGATAAGCTCCCGAGATCCTGGAAAGGTGGAAGACAATGGGAAGGTTGTTAATTTATGTTATCTGTGACCTTGCCCTTCACTAACTGCACCACATTAGGTTTCCAGAAGCATGAGCAAGATGAATTAAAACGAGCCAGTCTGAAAGTATCCCCTTGGAGGCAGCCTTTCTGAGAAAGCAGATTGTTAAGATTTTTCAGGAGAGGGATTTGCATCCGGCTGGGCACCTGCTGACCAGTATGTTTTCTGCTATGTGTTTGAGTCCTAATATTTGGGACACATTTACTGTAAGTTCAGAGTCTGTGATCATAATTTTCTACAGCAAGCCTTAGAGCAATATTGCCCTGCCATACGATGCTGCCAAAAGTCTGGAGGGGAGACACTTAACAGACATCTTTGTGAGCCAATCCAAACACAGGCAACGAGAGCCTTCGTCCCTTTCCCTTTTTTCCCTGGGACTCTCTGGGGAAGCACGTTCGAAACACCTTAGAAGGACTCTTGACTGTTGTGAACTTCTTGAGATGAGCATCCACCAGATCCATGTAAACGTTGTACATGTTGCCATTTGTTCAAATTACTTCATTGGATTCATTTGCATTTCTAACAGGTTATGTTGACAAAGTCTTTTAGGGGGTAAATTCACAAAGTGTGCTAATGGCAGTGTAGGAAATATACACTATTACTTAGATAATAAGCCTTAGTTAACAAGAGGTAACAAGCATATGGATCACCTCAGGACTACTTCCTATCTCTTTTGTGTGATACATGAGAGAAAAGATGAATCAGAGCTGCACTGTAGTGGTCAACGTTTGGCAGAAAAATGTTATGCATATTTCTGGATCATCTAGATCTTATTCATTAATAATGCTCTGAAGCAACATTGACAAAAATATTCAAAGCTTTATTTTTAACAAACATCATCATCATCATCATCATCATCATCTTTTCTCTTTCTTTACAGCAGCTACATTTATTTATTGTTTTATTTATTGATTTATATCCCGCCTCTCTTCAGCCATTCGGGGAACTCGAGGCGGCTAACTACTCTCTCTGATAACTCTGATCTACTACAAAGAAGTGGAGCTACCTTTCTAACTATATACAAGCTCAACACATAACCCATAGTACTCCTCTTCTTCCTGGCAAGGTAGGATCATGGGAGTTGTGGGTCACCTTTTTTAAACACATATTAATAGAACCTGTAATTTACAGCATAACATCAGACAATATATCTGACAAAAGAAACCACAGGCGTTGGCACAGCCTTCGGATTTAAGGGGGGGCGGGATGTCTAAATGCCAGAGGTCTAGCAGATCCATTTGAGCCAGCGTTCTTTGGGGAAGTCAGGGGGCAAAACAAAATGCTCCTTTCTCGCAGATGGCATTTTAGAAGAGGGAGAGGGGAAGCATTCTGCCCTCCAGCTCCCAACTGAAGCCCTTTGGTCTCCCTGGTGCTGCCCTGCCCCTTGGGGAGTTCAGCCTTCTGCTGGCCCTGCTGGGCCCCTGCTCATTTTTCATTCGCCTTGAACTGAAGAGGGAAACAGACCCAGGGCTGGAGTCAGTCAATGAGGATGAAAGGATTGGGGGTGGGTGGGGCTGGCACTTCAGCATGTGATGAGACTAGTGAACACAAAACAAGGAAACATTCTCAGGAGATATGAATTCCCAAAAGTAAAACTTTATTGGATACCCCATATGTACTGAAGAAACAAAACCAGCTCTGATTTTCCCATGCAAATGTCTGCCATGTTAAACCATAGCTTCCTCTTGTACCCACCCCTGGGTGATCACATTGACCAATTACGAGGTGTTCTTTTGTTATGGGAACAGTCCACTCCTTCTCGGGCACCTGCAGGGGCGACCTTGATGGTTTCCATACTCTCACCATCTCCATCTTAGCATTCCATTTCCCCCTTCCCTCCTCCAGTTCATTGGCAGGTTGAAATGCATTAAGTTTTGAAAGAAGCAAAGCCATTCAATCTTACTCAACCCCCTTACATGCAAGACACAGATGAAAATGGGGCAAGACTTTCATGGTTAGGACCAACTGCCATCTTGCCTTTTTGCATTATTAATGGGTTGAGTGGAAGCAGAACATGATTCTGAAATGAGACATTTTTCCAACTCTGACCACAGAGTGACATGAAAAGTCCCTTAAGGCAGTCAAGGCTGCAGTTTATGCTGCTCCTTCCTCCTTCATGTGCAGGAACACTGGGTGAAAATTGGCTGGCCCCGCCCCCATCTTCAGTGCCTGACCCTGGCCACATTGCCACTCTCTATGCCCTGCAGGTTTCCTTTGGCTTTACTTGTTAATTATCAGAATGCCTGTTTTCAGAACTACTTAACTTGTTCTTCAAGAATGAACACTAAGCTTCCAGGGCTGGGGCTGAAGATTTTGCTGCCTAAGACGAAGGACAAGATTGGCACCCTGTTCCCTATCTTCAAGGGTGGGGGGCAACAGCCTCCCCTTTTCTCCAAGCCAGAGAAGTGTCCCACTGCCAGCAAGGGCTGACTTTCTCCCTCACTATCTTAGGGACCTGAAGACACGGCTGGCCCTCCCAAGCACTCGAGCCATGTGGAGGGCACATTGGTCACAAGAATGAAGGGAAACTGAGCCAGCAAATAAATGTGCCTCATGTTTATTACAATTCCTACTAGTTTAACATGAGACTTTTCCACCATAATGGTCACAGAAAAAAATAGGATATTCATTGTATTTTAGCCTAATCTGATTAACCTAACTAAGAGCATTAACACTGAACTGCCAGGACCAAGGAACTATAGGCAAAGCACTTCAGACCTCAATATTTGGTTGGTAAATTATTTCTGGAATAGCCAGGGATCTTTGGGGCTAGGAAAGGCAAAAATAAAACAGCATTTGTCATGTATTAGTTCAGAATGGCATATGAACCCAGATTGTGGATTATGGTTTAGAGTGAAGCGTGAACAAAACTAGTGATGTTTTTTCAGTAAACCACAGTAATAAACCATGATGGAACATTGCATAATGTAACCATATTATATAAATTATAGAATTATATCATGTAACTATGTTACATATATACATCCTTAACGGAATATCAGAAATCAAAATCTAGTCATTGACAAACACTGTAAGAATTTTGAGCATAGATGCAACAATGGAATTTGGCTTAGAAATGTGCTACAATAGCAATAAAGTGGAGTAAAATCACAAATATGTAATTGAAAAGCTGAATGGCCAAGTCATCAAGAATTGTCAGATGAAACCTACAGATATATGGGTAGTTGAATAATATAGACGGACGAATTAAAAATATGATTAATAAAGAATATATTCAAAGAGTGAGAAAACTGCTAAAGACAATGGGTGAAATCACCAGGGTTAGGGTGTTTAAATTGTTTAATTCACTAGGATCAGATGGATTACTACCCAGAGTTCTGAAGGAGCTGTCAGGCATGATTTTAGAAACACTGAACCCCATCTCTCAAAGATCCTGGAGCACCAGGAAACTACCAGAGGACTGGAAAAGGTTTCCAACTTTAAAAAAAAGGGGGTGGTGGAAATGGACCCAGGAAACTACAGACCAATCAGCCTCATATCAATACCTGGAAAGATCCCAGAAATGATAATCAAACAATGGATTCATGACTACCTAGAAACAAGCAAAACTACTACTAGAAGCCAACATTTATTTTTATTTTTACTTATTTTATTCAAATTTGTAGGCCGCCCAATCCCACAGGACTCAGGGCGGTTCACAACAATAAAACACAATCATAGGCATTAAAATATTAATAAAACATTTACAACACTAAAATCCTCATTAAAATTACTCAAGTCAGTGGGTCATGCTAAGCCAGCCTGCAGGAAGAGCCAGGTATTCAAGGCTCGGCAGAAGAGTCTTAAGTCTAGGACACTTTGGAGCTCCGGAGGTAGGTCGTTCCAAAGGACAGGGGCCGCTGCAGAAAAGGCCCTCCTCTGTGGAGTTGCCAGGTAACATTGCCTGGATGATGATATCCAGAGGAGGCCCACCCTGTGCGACCTCACGGGGCGCTGGGAGGCAACTGGTGGTAGGAGGCGGTCTCAGAGATAACCCGGTCCAATACCAAGTAGGGCTTTAAAAGATCAGCACCTTGAATTGAACCCAGAAGCCTACTGGGAGCCAGTGCAACCCTCGCAAGAGTGGTATGACATGGGTGTACTGAGGGACACCCATGACTGCTCGCACGGCCACATTCTGGACCAGTTGAAGCTTCTGAAGACTTTTCAAGGGCAGCCCCAAGTAGAGCATATTGCAGTAATCTAGCCATGAGGTGATGAGGGCATGAGTGACTGTGAGTAATGCTTCTCGGTCCAGAAAGGGCCGCA
>JANHGC010002271.1:7571-17784 GCA_027560395.1 Boaedon fuliginosus | reverse complement strand
TAGATAGATAGATAGATAGATAGATAGATAGATAGATAGATAGATAGATAGATAGATAGATAGATAGATAGATGCTGTGCTCAATAATGTATGACATTTTTAAATTTGAATTTCCATTTAAGTTTGGAATAGTCCCATTAAATATTATTTTGCCATATATTCCTTCTAGAGTATACTGAATAAGAATTGGGTATGTTAATTATCATGAGAAAATCGCAGTGCATTAATAGTTCTCAACCTTTTCTTCACCACAAACCCCTTTTGAACACCTGTTGTGGCCACAGAACTCCAAGACTTACCTTTAAAATTTCAATCCTAACATTTCTTCAAGCCTCTGTGCTGGTATTGTGGCCGCCCAGGGGTCTGCGGATCAGAGGTTGAGAACCATTGCAGTATATGATTTTCACTGAAAAAGTGGTCAGATTCCCTCAGTGGATTCTACCACTAAAACTGCTGGGTCAACTAACAAAGGACTCCAAGGCATGCAAAGTTCTTGGATCGCCAGAAACGGCTTCGTCTGCCTCAAATTGCTTCCTGTTCAGTATAGCTCTATGATGAATTATCCTAAATTGCCCCATTAATTCCTGTTTCCAGCTGGAGGGATGAATTTTAGTTAATAGTTCCTCATGATTATTTTTCTTTTCTCTGATCTATAGTAGAAAACAAGGAAAGAAACATAAGGGGCAATTGCTTACAGTAATCCAATTCAAGCAGAACGGGAAGCAATTCCAAAAAAACCCACAAAAAGGGGTGGCAGAGAGAAGCTTTGTGGAGGGAAACATGGCTTTTTAGGAACTTTTGGCTGGGGGGGGGGCGGGACAAGCCACAGGTTCTAGAGAGCTACACAGAGTCATCATTGGAATTTAACTTTTAACTTGCTTTTAAAAAAGTACACTTCTCAGCTATATTAACACAAAAAAGCAAGAGGTCAAAAAGTAATTATTTTGCATATAGTGACAGATTTGAATCTGATTAGACCTTTGCTATAGGTGGTGATGCAATTCAATCAATGATTATAAATCTCTTAAACCTGCCACTTGCTCCAGTTTGAAAACATATAGAGGTAGACTACCCTTTTTAACAATCTTTCAATTACAATGCTGAAAAAAAATGACTTTGTGACCAGTTCTTGCACTTATGATGGTCACAGGATCCTGCAGTCATGCGATCATCATTTCGCCCATCACAACTGGCTTTTGGGAAGCAAAATCAAAGGAGAAGCTACAGTAAAATCCCAAATCATGTCCAGGTGCAGCCTCACTTAACCATGACCTGCCTGCTTTTAATGACCAAGTAGGAAGTGATGTTGTAAATCTGTTGTAGTTCTAAGTCTGTTGTCTTGTGTTTAGCATTGTTGTTGCGGGTCCCATTTGTGATCACTAAGTGAGTAGTAATAACTGTATCAGCATCTTTGTACAGTGTATATTGCTGTTAAAAACCCAGTTGAGCAGTAGACGGCAAAAAAGAGATACAGAAATCTTTGGTTCATTGCTGTGATAGCCCAGATAGGGCAGCCTCATTTATGAGGAGGCAGCAAGCCTCGCGATTCCTGCATTGGTAGAGAGCTGTTGGGGATTCTTCTAAGTGCACCCTAATTCACTCTATTTTTATCTGGACTCTTTTGTCATAAAATGTTTAAAATCAGAGATCCTATATTTTCCTTCCATATTGCTACCCTATATTTCTGCATAATATATGCCTGGCCATATTGCTACCCTATATTTCTGCATAATATATGCCTGGCAATCAACTACGTGCAGCCATAGGAGTAATTCAACCAATACTGAAATGAAATGTGCAGCTCCTGGTAGCACAAGATCAACCCTTCTAAACATGGTGGAATTCTGGCTCATTTTTAGTGCTCTATTTTCCCTCCTCCTCTACTCACTGGTCCTGCTGGCGTGGTCATTTCCATTCACATCCCCTGTCCGCCTTCCTTCTTCTGTGTCCGATTGGATCTGCTGCTCGTGGGGCCTTTTGCGTTCACCGTTTTTATCTTGGCTGAAGGAAGGTCTCCTTTTGCGTCTTTTTTTCTGGTCGCCATGGGGCATTGGTAGCCCAATGTAAATGGAACGGTAGTCTGCTAGAGGAGACAGACAATCAGAACAAAGAGAGCGAATGAGAAGGCTCCCCATTCATGAAAATACCACACAGCATATATAGTGTGTTAAAATAGTTTCCCAAGAATAGAATAGAACATTTATTGGCCAATTGTGATTGGACAGACAAGGAATTGGTCTCCAGTGCAAAAGCTCTCAGTGTATTTACATACAGCAATGTAATGTAATCATAAGATATCAATAGGAGAAGATGAGTTGACACAGGAAGAACATTCTTTGTTGTGCCTTTTTTAATGACGGTTCTAATGTGAAGTGTCCATTTCAAAGCTTGAGAGATAATAGAACCCAGAAACGTGAAGGTCTCTACGGTTGATACTGTGTTGCCTAATATTGTAAGAGATGCTCGAATGGGGGGGGGGCTCCTCCTAAAATCTCATGATGCCACCTCTACAGTTCTAAGTGTGTCCAGTTCTAGATTGCTCTGGATGCACCACAGAGTGAGCTGTTCAACCTCCTGTCTGTACGCACGCTTATCACTATGTCAAATGAGACCAAACTTCTGCAAATTTCAGTACTTTAACAGAAGGAGGGAGGTGGATGGATAGGGCATAACGTAACAACTGCATCTCTCGGCTCTTAGAGTTTAAGAGAGTTGGCCTGTCTATGCCATCTGATAGTCCCCATTTATGAAAGATGTTCTGCAGCCACATTCTTCGGCATAACTGGTGATTGTCACCCCTTCTTGGTTTCTGATGCTGCTTTCAAAGAGGTTTGAGGAGAAATTAAACATCTAGAATAGATCCTGCAGCACTTACACACAGTAGCTGCCCCTTGAAAGGAGCACATGGGGACAAATGGGTGAAAGCTGGTAGACTTTTTCTAGCTAAATGGTTTTAAGTGTTCAGCAGAGTCTGCAAAACAATTTGAGACCCTATCCTGGACAAGAAAGGGAAGAATTTTCCCAGCTACAGGTGTGATTTACATGTAACTAAAACATCTAAATTGTATTTTACCCAGGGAAGTAGGCAAGGGAAATGGGGGGCCTATTCCATGCCCAAGGGATGTCTGACATCAGAACTGGAAAAATCATTGTGCTACAGTAGAAGAAGGGAGTCTGAACCCAGGAGATGCACAGTGGAAATTACCTTACCCTCTTCATCATCGTATTGCGGTCTGAGGGTGCTAAGGCATCTCTCGCCCACAGTGTCATCCTCATACATCATGGCCAACCAGTAAATGCTATCATAGATTTAAAGGTAAAGAATTATGAAATAATAATGAAATTCTAATGCATGCACACACAGGGAAAATTTTATAATTTAAAATAGGTGAACATTGCAGTTTAAAACCATTTATAAAATTGCTGAGTATAATAAAAGCTTAGCAAGCTTAATAAAATATAACTTTTATGAAAAGTGTATTGCAACTTGGATTGTTCCTTGCTATAATTCACTTACTAACTGTACCACTGCTATTATGCTATTCAAAAGTAAGTCAACTGAATTCAGTGTCATCTATCCCTGGGCAACAGTTTAATCTTTTTAAATACAGTGAGGCTCATTTCTGATCGAGTACCTGCTGGATTGCTTGATTATGCTAAAGGGAAAGCTCTGCCTAGCATTTCATGGGACTGATACGCCTGAGTTAAGGCCCGGGGCTAGAAACCAGGAGACAGGGAGTTCTAGTCCCACCTTGAGCACAAACCCGGCTGGGTGATGTTGGGCCAGTCCCCCTCTCACAGCCCTGAGGAGGAGGAGGGCAGGGCAGGGCAGGGCAAAGCACTCCCAAACCTTCCAAGAAAACGGCGGAGACTCATCCAGGCAGTTGGCGGAAGCCAACACTGAATCGAAGGCATATAGACACAAAAAATATATGGGGACATACAGCATAAAATAATCTAGTACCCTGTAGCACAACATGAGTCAGGCTCCAAAAAGGCAGAGACTGTTTTGTGCCACTCTCACAGAGAGAGGGTTCCTTTCCCAAAGATGCAGAGTTTAAGCCGAGGCCCTATTCCTCTTGGGGGTCCCTGTACAGGGTTTCTTGCTTTTGTTAAATTAGGAATGCACATTAATTTTGGCAGTGGTTTGCTCTCCAAGCTTGTTTCAATTTAGTTTCTGAATGCTTCTGAACATTCAACTGACCACACTGGCACACAAGACATATACAAGCTAAAGAGGAAGTGGACCAGAAAATCCTGCTGCTGTTACCTAGTCTGGTAAGGAAATGTTCAGAAACTAAACTGAAACAAGCTTGGAGAGCAAACCTCTGCCAAAATCTAAAACTTGAGCTACAAGTATTTTCTATTATTTCAATGCATGTTAATTTCCCAAATGTCCTTTATGGGCGACTGGGAAAGATGTGGTCACATTTCATGGCAGAAAAATCAATCCCTTCCAAAGTCACTTTGAATCCAACGCTGGTCCCTCCCTCTGGCATCTACCGACTGTTTATTACTGCACTCTTGAGAAAATCGAGAGAAAATGTTGTCTTATTACAGTTAGGTCAAAAGTAGTTTTATATTAAAGTATATTAAAAGTGAAATATATATTAAAACTGCCACCAGTGAATATGGTAAGTTGCTTATCCATGCGTTTTTCATAAATTACACTTCATAGCTTAAATAACATAAATGGCTTTAAGCACAACTCAGTGAACTAAAAGATGCTGCAGTAGAGTTTTAGGATCAAGTATTATAAGCATACTTTATTTATTTTATTTTATTTATTTATTTATTTATTACATTTTTATGCCGCCCAACTCCGAAAGGACTCTGGGCGTCTTACAACAGATAGCAATAGCACTCTGATGTTATCTACTGCGTATCAGAGCTTTACAACATTCTATAAGCAGTTACAGAGTCAGCCCATTGCCCCCAAACAATCTGGGTCCTCACTTTAAAAATGGAAAAATTCAGACTATTTTTTTTTACAAATAGTACAGATGAATACCTTCTTGCATCTGTGATAAATGCCATTTTTCCAAAGCGTCTCCCTCGGACGAACAGGCCTACAAAGAATTCTGAATGTACATTCAGACAATGTACTTACAATTGAACCTTCCCAAGAAATGCTCCAGACTACATTCAGGGGACTGGTCAGCTTCTGGCCAGCTGCAGGCTTTGGATCCCACTGAGTCCTGGGCAGCTATGAGAGTCAGCAAGAGGCCAATGGATGCTGGGAAAGTATTGACCCACAAATGTTGCAGCAGCTTCTCTGTTGAAACGTGTGTGACATGATGTGGATTGATCCCTTCAGATCAGCAAGGAACCGGATCATGGGATGGTTCTCTTGTGTGTGTTCAGACAAATTCTGACCCATTTAATACACAACCAACTTCTAGTAGCCGATTATCCCACAGCTGATAAAGATACTAAGCAGAATTGGTTTCTAGGTCTTGGATGAGTTAAGATTGTTGGTTGCAGGGATGAAAGTGCCTTGGCCGAATGTTTTGGTCCTACTTGAATGGTCTGAATGAGCAAGCCTGATGGACCCCTGGCAAACAGAGGCCTCACCCCACACACCCCTCCCCTGGACTTTTCCCAGGATCACTAGTATGAAAACATATTAGGTAGTTCCAACTTCGATGGAATCCTTTTTTTAAAAGTAATAATGCTAGGTGTAGTGTTCTTAGGATAATTCCTTTGCACACATATTCTACTTATAACCTTTCTCAATATCCTATAAGTTATGTATTATTAATCCACACCCAAGGCTGAACGAGAACTAACAGCTTGCCTAGAAAAGTCGCGGTGGAGACAAAATTTGAACTGAGGATAAAGCCACTGAACCAAATAGATACCCCTCCACTAAAAATGAAAAAGGTGACAAACGTGTTGACGAGATTTTAGGGCAAATCTCCTTAAGCATCCTGGTTTAAAATGGGCTTAGCTACAATGTCACTTGATTGTTTCCAGCAACGTCCAGTGGCTTTTAAGCACCTCTGTCCCTGCTACCCCTTCATGTAACAGAGAAATCTTTTTCCACAATTACTTTAAGGAAGAAGTAAAAAGTCATTAAAGTTTTAGAGGATTCCTAGCACTTTGAAGGGGTCAATCTTCAATATCAGAAATCTCTTTGTGTCCGTAGATGTGAATCTTTCACCAAGATTCTTCAGGCAGCGGTTCTTTGAGAATCCAAAGACACTGAACACACCAGTGAGGAAGATTTGAAGCTTTATTGAGTACCCTTAGCAGGTAAATTAAATACAAGAAAGCATAAGGTAACAAGAATTCAAATTAAATCCATATTTAATCATTACAGTTGTTGAACGAAATGAAAGAACAGCATCATCATCTTGCCACATAGGGATCACAGTGGAAAATACAATGTCTTCATATCTGTACTTGCAGTATGAGATCCAAGAGTAGAGAATCTCTGTAGCACAAGGTTGAAATGTGGAGTCCTTGGTCGCCCTCTGAGCTCAGTTCTTTGCTTGCAGGCGCTTCATTACCGAGACCGTTGACCATTATCAACGTCTGGAGGTTTGCTTTCAATTTATATACAATATACAGGTAGTTCTCGACTTACAATCATTCATTTAGTGACCATTCAAAGTTACAGTTGGAAAAAGTGACCTAGGACAACCGTTGCAGCATCCCCATGCATGGTTGGTGAGAGTTTTCTTGCCACCACGCCCTACCATTCCACGCAAGCCTTGCTCTGCCCCTGTATTAGTCAAACAAGCTTTCAGTTTGTGACCACGAGGGGGTGATACAACCACACACAAAAGTCAAGGAAACAATCCGTCCACCAATGAGACAAGATGGCAAGGAAGTAAAGGGCAGTAGAGAGAAAGCAGAGCTGCTTAATTCATTCTTTGCATCTGTCTTCTCGCACAAAGATACTATATCTCAACCTACCAAAAACATAAATGTAAAAACACAGACTAGGAATGCAAATTAAAATAAGCAAGAAAATAATAAGGCAGAAGTTCAAATCCCTGGGACCAAGTGGATTATACCCCAGGGTTCTGAAGATGTGATCTCGGAACCACTGAACCGTCTCTTTCAAAGATCCTGGAGCACCGGGGAACTACCAGAGATTGAGAAAGAGCTGATGTAATCTGGCATCCATTGTTTTTCAGTGGAGGTGGTCTTCAGTGTGGTTCCATTGGCTTATCCAAGACGAGGCCTTTCTGCAGGGGTGCCTTAAGTAGGGAACTCTTTCCCAAATGAGGCCAACCAGCTCTCTGTTACATCAGAGACCTGCAGGTCTTCATCGGCGTCTTCAGTTTGGGGGCCTCCAAGACGTTGCCCTTTTCTTAACCAGTTTTTCCGGGACAGTGTGCCTTGGGCCTCTTCTTCCTGGAGCTAAGGAGGGACTGGCCCATGGTCATCCTGTTGGCTTTCTGCCTAAGGCAGTACAGGCAGTCCTCAACTTACAACCTTTCATTTAATGGTCGCTTGAAGTTACAATGGAACTGAAGAAAGGGCCCAATGACCATTTCTCACCTTTACAGCCCTTGCACCATCCCCGTGGTCACCTGATCAACATTCAGATTTTTATTTATTTATTTATTTATTTATTTATTTATTTATTTATTTATTTATTTATTTATTCCAATTTCTACCCCGCCTCTCTTCCCCGGTTAAGGGGAACTCGAGATGCTTGGCACTTGGTTTATATTTATGACGGTCGTAGAGTCTGGGAGTCACTTGATCCCCTTTTGCGACCTGACAAAGTCAACGGGGAAGCCAGATTCACATAACAACTGTGTTACTCACTTAACAACTACTGTGATTCACTTTTCAACTGTGGCAAGGAAGGGTATAAAACAGGGCAACACCACTTAACTGTTTTGTTTAGCAACAGAAACATTGGATTCAACTGTTGTCCTAAGTTGAGGACTACTAGAAGAGACACCCTCCCGGTTTCTCGCCTTAGCCACTGTGCCACTCGGGGTCCCACCTTGATGCCCTCGGAGCCAATTCCCAGGCGTGCAATGACACGAACTGTGACCCACAAGGGTGTCTCTGTGGATGCAAAAGAAAAGGCACCGTGTTTCCTGCCAAAGATGAACACAACTCCATGTCCAACCACTTATTTATTTAATCAATCAACTGATCAGTCAATCGATCCATCATAGTCACACTACACTCCCAAGGTATCCTGATTGCAAATTGGGGCTTACAAAAATCATGAAAAAACGAAGCAAATAATATACACGGCAACATTCAAAAGCAGGATGACTAGAAAAGAACAAGATTCTACAAGTCAGCACGGGCCTTTTTTCAAAACTAGGAAATGCCTTCTGCACGGGGCGTTTCCTAAGGCAGATATTGATTTAACACCCTGTGTTGCTGTAAAATTTCCATCCACGCAGAACATGCCTCCTTTTCAGGCACTCTGCTCAGGTTCAGTGAAGGTAGCAACACGCTTTGTCCTCCAATACCAGCTCCCTGTGGATCCACTGGGTCACTAAACTGAATCTGATTGGTTACATGATGCTACATCATGGCCTGTTTTGGTGGTCCAAGGCTTCTATCGCATGTGAACCCGCTGGGAGAGAGCCAGGATAAAGGTTAACTTTCAAAGGGGCAAAAAACATGGGATATTTTGCAATCTTTCAAATGGGAGCATAAGATTTATTTTATTTTGGAGATCCATATATATCATTACCTATCACGCCAAATTCTTGCTTTTCAGTCATCAGAATTTTTTGATGGTGATATTAGTTCTATAGTCTGTAAAATGGAAAGAACTGGAAATGGTTCTTGATTGGTTGGGTTTTTGTAGTGAAGAAACTGCTTTAAAGTTATCAAGAGATTTTTTAAAGAAATTAAAACATTAATTAGATTTGAAAGGAGTGTAAAAAATTGGACCATCTACTAGGTAAGGTGTAGGAAAATGCAGCAGCGGTTTTTTTTACCCATCTGGTATACAAAATACCCAGGATTCTTTTTTCTACTAAAGTTCTAAAATCTAAAAATTATAAAATAAAAAAGCTTCTACATTTCAGTTTTTAAAAATAAAAAAGATATTAAAAGTTCAGAATCCCAAAACTGGAAAAACCTACTTGAATTTTAAAGTCAACCTAGTATGCAAAAACAGTGATTGAGTGGTTGTGTACATCTCAGAAGGCAACGCACCCACAGATCTCTTTGCTTAACCGTCCCAAACCACAACTCTCTTGGCCAGCTGGCACTGACCCGTCCCTCCGGAATGGGCCCTGCAAGCGACCGAAGGGCTTCATACTTTGCTGTGGCTGGTGGCAGCCTCGACCTCGCTCTCATCATCTTTGTCACAGACCGGGATGTAGCCACCTTCTCGGGGCAAGCACCAGCACCAGCCGGCCCCCGTGAGGTCCAGAGTAGCAAAATTGAAGTCGCTCCAGTCTAGTTGCTTGAAGTCCACCGTGTCCATCTGGGAATGAATCTCATTCAGCTTCTGCCAATGCAGCCAGGCCATCACCAAGCCGAAGACCTGCAAGAAGAAAGGGGAGGCAAAGACACATTACAAGGCCTCTTAGAACGGAGGCCATCTTGTCCTACGGGTTGGCTGCAATGACGGCAACACCAAACCACTATGGGAGGGTTAGGCTCCCACACTTCTCTGCACCCACTTCGTTCCCACCTACCCCGCACCGTAGCCGGCGGGCCGTGGCCTTTCCCCCTCCCCTGGCCCTCTGCCGGTGATTCTTCACTGCCAATGCCCCCTCGGTTCCCCCAGCCCTTCTCCCCGGCGAGTTCCCCGAGGCACTGCTTTACCCAGGGCAGCGTTTCGTGCAGGGGACATTTCAGTTTTTAAAAATAAGAAAGATATTAAAAGTTCAGAGTCCCAAAACTGGTAAAACCTTCTTGAATTTTAAACTCAACCTAGCATGGAAAAACAACGACCGAGTGGTTGTGTACATCTCAGAAGGCAAATCCCCAAATCCCCCGTTTCCTCAACTGACGGATGGCTGCAATGCAAGAAGGACCCGGGTTTCAGGCTCTGGCACATGGACCGCTACGGCCGGAAGGAAGGAGATCTTCCCGCTTGGGAGAAAAGGGGGGCGGGGGCGCAGGGGAGGATCACGAAACGTTTTGACTGCGATTTCAAGGTGTCTTGGAGACCAGACTCTTAGACTCCATTCTTTCCTTCTCCTTCTTTTCCTTCTTTCTTCCGTTTCCCTTCCTCCTCCCTGCCTCCCTCTCTTCCTTTCTTTCCCTC
>JANHGC010002270.1:156374-169753 GCA_027560395.1 Boaedon fuliginosus | reverse complement strand
AAATAATAAACAATTTACAAAAAGTAAAATAAAAGTTGTGATAACTATGAACATAACTCTAACCCTCGCTATAGAATAAAGTTAAAGACAGTGCTTCCAACATACGTATTATTAATAAAATTGAATAATTGCAAAAAGAAATATGAAAAGAGTGTGTTTGTACTTCTTTCCATGTGTTATCAGCCATACATACATACATACATACATACATATATACATACATACATACATACATACATAGTACATACACACCAACATTGCTATTATTACAGCATTATGCAGAAAGAAAAGAGAAATACAATTTTAATATATAAAATAAATCAAATTTTGACATTGGTTTAAAAATAGATTTGCTCAAGTGAAAAAGATATGTATACAAATGTGCCAGTTTACCCAGACTTTACATGGATAGGCTAAGATCGGCATTTATCTCTCCAAGCTTAGATATATTTTTTCCCATGAGTTGAATATTGTAGTCATGACTTTCTGGGGGATGCGGACAAACTGTAATATTTGATAGGACTTTTATAAAAATATTACTATTTGAAACCTATAATTTGTTTTGAAAATCATGTTATCCTTTGTGTTTGCTTTGACTCTTAATTTACATTTGCCTTTGATGCATGGATGTATCAAAGAGTCAGGGGCAGAATTAAAAATAACTATCAAGTCCCACTTTTACATATCCATATAGTTTTAATAATGTACTTTTCCCAACATTATGGAAAAGTATTCATATGTACGGTACATATGCTAGGTAATTACAGACAATATTTATTCAGAAACAGGATACATTGCTAGTGAAGCATTTTCTCGTGGGATTTTTATGTAGGACTGCAGCACAATTGACTTAAAAATTGTACCCATAGAGTGTTGATAATGATTTTTCATCCAACTGGAGAAAGGTATTAATTGGAGGATATGAGAATCAGTCTCTCTGCTCTTCAATATTTTAATTACTCTTTCGATGAAAACATGGAAAGAATGTTTATTAGATTTGTAAGTCATCTAAAATTCTATGGAATAGCTAATACCTTGAAAGACAGAAATAATATTCCCAAAACTCTGGATAGATTGGAAAAAATTCTAAGAGAGTAACAGGCATAAATGCACAGTTGTTCATTTAGGACATGAAAAAGAAATGCACAGGTATTGGTTGTAGAATAGTAGGCTTAGTAATCTTGTAATATATCTGACACCAAACTGAGTATGTGTGGTGTGGCTACCAAAAGCACAAGTGTAATTTTAGTTTACATCCACAGAGGTATAATTTCTAAACCACAGAAAGTGTTCATTCCATTCTGTCCTGCTTTGATCAGTCCCCACCTTGAATTCTATGTCCAGATCTATGCACTGCCCTTTAATAATAATTCAGAAAAATTGGAAGAGGCTGAGAGAAGGACAATGAGGATAAGCAGAAGAATAGAAACTATTTCATTTGAAGAAAAATGATAGGATTTGGGTATGTTTAACCTGAAGAAAAGAGGACAATATGATAGCAGTCTTCAAATAACTGAAAGGGTGTTGCCTGAAAGAAAATTCATAGTCTGTTATCTTTCCTTCCAAAATACAGGATAGAGTAATGAATGAGTTAGAGAAGGGAGAATTCCACCTGAATGTTAGAAAAACTTCCAAATCGCAGTTCAACTACAGTATTAAAAATGTGATGGGCTTCAAGTATACTTGAGGGAATTCTACCATTACTTATTGGTTATACCTTTATCTCCTGAGCCTGGATTTGATTTGAATAATTTGTATATGACAGCATTATTTGTGTTCTGCAGTTCAATCACATAGATATTTTCCAAAAACTATTTTTTTATATTAGCAATGAAATATATTTTTGATGGCTACTGCAGTGGAAATATTTTTGATGGCTACTGCAGTATTTATTGCAATATAAACAGAAACAAATCAGCTTTCTCCCTTTACAAAACAGGGCGTGTGTTTGTAAAGTTTTTAGATAGTAAGGATCTGGACAAAGTCTGTGTTTAGTTAACGAATAGTATTGATAATATCTTCCAGGAAGGAAAGTTCATAAATCATGCAATACTTTGACATAGTTATTGAGAAGCTAACCAGTGGAACATATTTTCATGGAAACAAGTATGAGTTTGAGAAGAGAAATTAGTGAAAGCATGCCAATTAGCCAATGCTACTTGAGAACTCATAGTTCACTTTTATGAATATTGGTTTGAGAGGTATATTATAAGGTTGAATTGTATCAGGGAATTAAGCCAAATAAAAATGCTGATGAATTCTCAGTATCATAATATCAGTAAATCACAAAAATTTAAGGATATCTTATAGAAAGTTATGATATTTAAATGGAATCAGGAAGATGCTTACAAATTAAATAAGAAAAGTTTATTCTGGTCCCCCCCACACACACCTTAAGACAATGTAAATACTCTACAGTTTTTGTCTAGTAAGTCATTTATGTTTGAAACATCATTGTTAAATTTGATGATCATTGTTTGAAAAAAGACAATGAATTTACAGCTTTAAAAAATCTGTAATTCTACATTTTGAATTCAAAGTAGAGAAGGGATAGGTTGCTTAGTATCTCCAAATGTTTTGAACTACATTTCCCAGGATTCCTTGCCAATAGCTATACTAGCTGAAGACCAAAATGTCTAAAGGACAAGAAGTTGCCTATCTCATTTTACAATAAATCTTCCAAAACTAATGAAATAATGAAAAAAAGACAAGGTATAATCAGTATATTAGAACTACATAACAGAGATTTAAAGTCAAGCACATCTATATTGACAAGATGGTACTCAGCTTTCATTTCATTTTATTTATTTTGTCAAACATATACACGATAACAGGTAGGGTATGGACAAAGAAGGTGTATACAGGTGAATGGAAACAGTAAGACAGAGATGGGAGGCACACTGGTGCAATTATCCACGCCCCTTTACGGACCTCTTAGGAATGACAATGACTCAAAATTAAACCATTTAGTTAATATGGAGAAAAAGTAAGTTAAACCGATGACTCAAGCAATTGAATGAATTCAGATTTGTTTTGGCTTCTGTACTTCATCTCAAGTACAGAAAGCTGTTGTTCCATTATGGAACTTTCTGCTGTTTTTTTAAATGATTGTATCATTATGGCATTCCCAGCAATTTGGAAAGGCACACTACCAAACATAGAATTATATAATAAATTAGCAAAGCTTGTTATATTTTGGGTTTTAAAAAAATATTTCGCATCTTCTGAATAATAATGAGAAGCAGAAGTGATAAGTATTTTAATTTATCTGTCTTTCATGTGCTGTAGGAGATTTAAAAATTGCTGAAAATGTGCTGAATTGTGGATCAACTGACATTTTCCCTCTTTTAGACTTTTGAATATGGATAGAAGTACAAAAAAACCTACTGCTAAGTATAGACATTCTCAATGTACTGAAGTAAACATCACATCTGAACAAAGTACCTATTAATCTGCACATTTCCCCTCCTTGAAGTTTTCCAGTATTACTGCCAACGTGGTCCGGTTCACAGTGACTTACTATGCTCAGAGATGCTTAAAATAGTTTGTGTGGCCATTGGTGTTTTTTAAAGGATCACTCTGTCCTGGAAATATATTACTAATAATCAAACAACTTTTAAAAGGTTGAGTTTTATCATTCCTGAAGGCTGATTTAAGGATAAATTTGTTTTTATTTGTGAATTTTCTGATGGGGATTTGTCTAGATAGACAACCCAGTAGAACACACTATGTGAACTCATTCAGTTATGGTTGCGGCCAACATAATCAGTCCTACTTAAGCTGCAAAATATCTCCAAGGTTATGAAAATTAATTAATGGTGATGGACTACATCTATCCTATTTAAATATTTTGCTACAAAAGATTTCCAGCAATGAAAACTGCTGTAAAAAATATGTTAGTTTATGAACAAAATGTTCTTCTCAACATTAGGTGGGTTCTTACAAGTATTATTGAGACAATATAGTAACTTTCAACCCAGCATCAAACTGATCTGCCTGCAACAGATATATTTTCTGGAAACACCTGCAGACTTAGAAAATATAACTAAAAACACTACCTCTCTCCAAAAATGAACTGACCACTGATTACTTTTACATTGTGCCTGGTTTCTATCCATCATAACCTCTCATGATGTAATTGTTTATTGTTCAGTCCTCTGAGTCTGCCATATTGGCATGTCAGACATTTCTCAAGCTAAAATGTCTACCTAACAAAACGAAAAAATAAAATAAAATAAAATCAGCAGGTATATAGACAAGCCAGGGAAGAATACGAGAGAACTAATCCTTGTTATCACCCAAAGACTGAAAGACTCAAAGACTGCTCAAGTGTAGGACAAATAATTTTCAGCTCTTCCTAGATAAAGATTATTTACCTTTGCTACAGACAGACAGCTAGGAGGATGCCCAGGTGGGACAGGATGTACCCCTATTTGTGGGTTTTTTTTATATCCCCCTTTTGATGCAGGCTCACAAACCAAATCCCAGATAATAACTCCATATTTCTTGTTAGTTTGTTTTATTAGATTTATACCCCGCCTTTCTTCCCCCAACAGGGAGAAGATTTCCATGATGCAAATGACTTTTTTTGGACCCACAGTATTAATTTTAAATGTGAATTATGTTGTCATTGATCAGCACAGTCAATTTGACATATTAAAGCAGATCTGAAATCAGATATTACAATATTTTTGCTTATTTATTTGTATCCATCCTTTATTATTTTTACAAATAACTGAAGGCAACAAACATGCCCAATACTCTTTCCTCATGCTATTTTCCATGGAAAACAACCCTGTGATGTGGATTGGGCTGAGATCGAATGACAGATCCAAGATCATACAGCTGGCTACCATGGCTAAAGCAGAATTTTAACTCATGGTCTCCCAGTTTCCAGCCTGGTTCTTTAACCACTACATCAAACTGGCTCTCAGTTTTCAATATATAGAAATCAGTAGTATAAGGACAAATTCTCCAAGGGGTACAGTTTCAGGATTGCCATTATTGAACAAAAAAATCGCAGAGACCTGTTTTATCAAGTACATTTCAGTTGTGCTGTTTGCAAAATAAACAGAAATAAGCTTGCTGGTGCATAATTGTTTGCTTCACATTCAAGAAGTGGCATAGAGATAAGATCTAGCAGTAGAAGTCAAAGTAAAACTAATGTTTTAACACAAAAGGCAATGTCTTTTCAGCAGAGACCTTTTTCTTTTTTCTACTTCATTTCAGATAAAATTGATTAAAAGTAATATCTTTAAGAGATTAAACTCACATTGACATTATTTTATAAAAATGTTTTTTTTTAGTGTGGTTGATGTAGGAGGAATTGTGAAAAGTATAAACAGAAGCTTCGCCAAATATTACTACAGATACTTCTATGACATTATCAAGAAAGGCAGTTGTAATTTTCAATATGATATATTCAAGGCCATTGTTTACTATTTATTTCTTCGTTAAAAAACAGAATTGTTAAATCACACATTGCTTAGCACCACTAATTTAGAGTGTAGGAGAAGTCACCCTGCACTGTTCTGCATAAGTAAGTTCACTTATTTCTGCTGTCTGATTAAAACTGCTCAGTGCTAAAAGCCAACTTAATCATTTCTGTAATCAATTCTCAGTGCCACCCAAAAGAACATTTCTAATGATTTCTTCCATTCAAACTAGGAACTACCTATATATTTCTGTAACAAAATATCTATCTATCTAGATAAGCTAAGGAGTACTGATGAGGTAATGAGAATTGTAGCTGAACATATCTGGAAGGTGCCAAGCACCATTACTCTGGTCTTTGTAACATGAAAGACACCTTTATTTGCTGTCAAAAGCTACAGGGAGTTTCACAGTCAGCATTGTGTTGCAAAATAGAAAAATGCTCAAATTAAACTATCAGACCCAGTATTATTCTAGACTGTTTATTTTACTTATCCTGTTATTTTAAAATATATTCTACTTTCACTACAGATATGGATTATATACTTAAACCTGATTCTGTATCATGGTCTTTGGTATAGAACACATGTGTTATGCTCCTGGTTAAAATTTATTAGGGATTCAGAATTCTTGATGTGATTCCTGACCTCTATATATACCATGTATCATAGAAATGAAGTGTTGAATTTCATTTCTGAAGACCACCGTGATAACATATTCAATCTCTAAACTTACACTCATTCAACATTCCCACTCTTCCTACCCTGATTTTTTTTTGCCTTGGGTAAAATCACACAATAAACTCTTGTAAGCCCTTGCCAAGTATTTACAAAAGAATCACAATAATTCATCCTTTGGTGAACTACTCTTTGAATGCAGGCTGTGGAAACACCAGACTCTGAAATTATAATACAGCAGCTCCTCTGTCTTCTCTTAAACTCCTACCACACCACAGAATTTCTCTGGGGAGTCTTTATCCTCTTCTTCAAATTCCTCATTTCCCAAGACTTTGCCACACTTCCATCAAACTGGATTGATGTCTTGGCATATGTCCATGGCTTTATAAAAAGGTTCTCCTGATCAAAGCAAAAATTTAAAAAGACAGTTTTCCCTTTCCTGTGTGTTCTT
Organism: Boaedon fuliginosus; assembly: GCA_027560395.1. Classification (NCBI taxonomy): domain Eukaryota; kingdom Metazoa; phylum Chordata; class Lepidosauria; order Squamata; family Lamprophiidae; genus Boaedon; species Boaedon fuliginosus. The sequence continues at coordinate 163,192 of JANHGC010002270.1, read as the reverse complement.
TATAATATTGGTGCTAGCTGTTACAAGATGTTCTTGCTATCTAAGGTCCTCTTAGGCCCGGGATTCAATGTTGAATGAGGAAATTCATAAAAGTTTTTCTCGAAGACCTTGTTCTTCAGGTCATCTTTCAGAAAACCAAGACCTTTCCTTCCTATTGATGTCTGAAGAACACTTGCCTTCTACACGAACCAAAGATGCTGTTCCAGAGTCCAACATTTGTGTCCTTCCAGAGAATTTACCGGTAATCTTTCTTCACAATGTTCTCCCAAATAGATGGTAGGAACAATGAAGTTTTGTTATTAGTTGGCCAAACAGGATGTTTACTCTATGAAGGTCAGTGCCTGCAGTTTTAGCAAAAATCCTTGAGATTCCTATGAACTGAGATTCCAGTAGAGTTTCAAGTGCTTTTGCTACCTTTCCATGTTGCACTACACTATGATTCACGCAGAGTATCGAGAGAATAATAAACATTAATGGTTTAACATCACTGTTGGCCATATGCCACAGCTGAATAGTAGTAGTTCAAGAAGACAGATCACTAACCCTTGAGAGTAATCTTCTGCATTTTATATGGCATTGTTCATCCAGAAGGGTACCAAAGTGTTATGCAAGTGAATATATATTCATTAGTCTTAGCAATGGTAAACGTTGTAATTTGTATTACATTACAGGTATCTATTATAAATCCCTTTATTCATTTCCTGATATTTTTGTGGTTTGGGCCTCAGGCATTTTTTGTGTTTAACTTCTACTTCTACTAACTATCTCCATCAGTGTTATTTTTTCCAGTGCCATACTTTTCTATTTCACTGTCCTATGTCTGTTTTACAGAGTCCCATAATAGTGTCACACCATGGGAATATTCTCTGAGCATTCGATAGATAGAACATTAGTTGAGAAAATGATATATTGTGTTTTTAAAAATAGCAGGTAATTTTTCTAGCTACAGTCTCCTTGGATAAATCTGAGTATAATTATATATAATAGTTCATGGTTATAAATAGTCTTACACATGGCTATTTTTTTCACAACCCTGTAGCATTTAAAATCCTTTCCCAGCCCTTTTGATCTTCAGAATAGTTCTAGATAAATGGCAACAATTCAAAAGGAGCAGCAACCTAAGGACCGTTCTTATCAAAACAAAGTTTGACAATTTGTTTTTACAGCTTGTATTGTCTTATAACTGACTACTCCAAAAAGCTTCATTTCATACCACTTAATTTATGCAGGTCCTTTTCTTCTAATTATGGTCTTGCTCTTCTTGCAATGCTGATTGTTTTCCTGCTAGTTAGAGCCATTCATACTTTCCATTAAAAAATATAAAAACAAATTCAAGCACTCATTTTACGAATAGTGAAGGGAATATTGAGACTTTAACTTTATTATGTTCTTAAGATACCAGGCAGTTCATCAGGAATGCACAAAAGGATACAAGAAAAAGAACATCAATCATCCAAGTTTTCTCATTTCCGTTTAAAGAATTTCCAATTCTGTTGCATTTTCCGGATTTTTTTCAATCTCTTAACCACCACCTATGTAAATTTCAATCACTTTCTTACAAATTATGTTCCTATTGTAGTGATTCATGGTTTTTTTGCTGCTAATTGTCCTTTCCTTTCCTTTAATCTTTCCCAGCATTACAGACTTCTCAAATATTAATACCACATAACACAAGGCTATAAAAATCTGGGCCTTTTTAATACCTAAGATCATACCATAAATGGTCAAGACAATTTTTTTAAAAAATGATCTCTTTGCTCTGCTGAAGGAATATGAATATATGTTCAAGTAAATCAGCCATTATCTTAAAAAGGAATACTACCCGTTCCCTGTCATCACACAGTATGTTGAATCCGTAATGAATTATTTTGGGATGTTTCTTTGAATATCTCCTCCAAAGTGTTTTTTTTTCCTTTTTTTTTTTAACAATCAAATTTTTGGTATTCCAAGCAGCATTACTCATATCTCACCTTGGCATATGGTTGTTTCCACCGGATAAGGCACTTATAGATTAAGGTTGTAGTTTGTCTAGAAGTAATATTTTTTATCGTTTTCATCCTTGCTTTTTTTTTTTTAAAAAAAAAGGTTTCACTTGGATTCTTTTGTATCTCTAGCACTAAGCCATATAATATATGGATTTAAGAAGCTTATTTTTATGCAGTGCTGGAGTGTATGAAAACTGATAAGAGCTACTGACTAACTAATGAAAGGATTAACACTGTGACTTCTATATGCCGCATTTCTGATGTGCTTACTACATCCCCCATTACTTCAGTGAAAGATTGAAGATAGCAGAACTAAAAAAAAAAAGATTTTGCTATAGACTGGCACAGAGAAGAGGTCAGTGGGTGGTATGTAACTATTAAGCTGCATTACATTTTTTGTTTGTCCGAACCAACCTTCGCCCCAGAACCGTATGAATTGGTTGGTTGATAGACCACTTCTATGTTTGGCATTTTGAGTTGCATTTGGTGGGGGTGGGGGGGAGAGAGCAGGATAAAAATCTAAAAAAACAAAACAAAAAACCCTAAATACATTGTATGGTAAGAAGGGACAGGTAGATCTTGACTTATGACCACAATTGAGACCCACATTTCTGTTGCTTAGTGAGTTATTTGTTAAGTGAGTTTTGCCCCACTTTACAATCTTTTTTGCAACAGTTTATTTTATTTATTTATTTATTAGATTTATACCCCGCCTCTCTATACCCTGCAGTTTGTAACATAGTTGTTAAGTGAACCTGGCTTCCCCTTTGATTTTGCTTGTCAGAAGGTCGCAAAAGGTGATCATGTGACCCCAGGAACTGCAATGGTCATAAATATGAGTCAGTTGCCAAGAGTCTTGAGTTTTGATCATGGGACCATGGGAGCGCTACAGTGGTCATAAGTATGAAAAATGGTCATAAGTCACTTTTTTAAAAGTCCCGTTGTAACTTCAAACAGTCACTAAATGAACTGTTGTAAGTCAAGGAATATCTGTTCACAATTTTTTTAAGGTTTAAAATGTAGGGATGGAGGAGTTTAAGGGGGCAGAAGGAAATTTCAGGCTCAACATTTTTGTGAATCTCTTTTCACAATTTCAAAAGGGGATGTTTTTCTGCGTAATACTATGGCAATTGCAACTGTAATTAATTCATAGGTAAGGATTTTGAAATAAAACTTGGTTTGCAAGAATTCTGTAGGCACTAACTCCACAGGATTTATTTATGAGTATAAATGTACAAGCTATTGATAGAGAATAAAATGATTGCTTTGGTGAAAGCAATATATCTTTCTTCTATTTGTCTTAATGTACATTTGATCCATAGAATTTCCATTTGAACTCACAAAAGTAGATGTGCAGATACTTTTCTCTTAAACTAATACACTGAAGATCTTAACTACAGATTTGAAATTGTAGAAAGTGTTCACACTCATGGCATACAACAATGTTATGTGATGATTCAATGAAAATAACCATAATGGGCTTTGTTAATACTGTATTTATTGCTTTGACACTGACCTTTTAAAAGAGCCATAAATATATACAAGTTGATTTGACTAAAAGCTTAACAATATTTCATTTTTTATTCACTGTTATATTAAATGAATGGTAGCCTAAAATCTCTTTGTGTAGAAAAAATTATACTTTACTTGCTGGTCAGTTAAAATAAAGCATCTGCACACCAAATATTACCTTTTCTAAATATAGCTGAGTGAAATAATTAGATAATATTAATCCGACATCGAATTAGACCACTTGAATAGTATGTGTGTTTTTCTAAACCTAACATCAGATTTTTGAAGAACATCTATTCAAACAGCCAAGAACAGCCAAGGTAAAAAATTAGGTGGGATCAGGATAATAGCCACATTTGGTTTATTTTAAACTAGCTAATTACCCGGCCTTGCTCGGGTAATTTTTTAAAAAAAGAAATATATTTGTGCCACAGCAATTGCGGGCCTTCTTAAGCCCCTGGCACCCCCTCCCATATCATTTGTGGGCCTTCTGAAGCCCCTGGGCAACCCCTCCCACACCTCTACTCCGGCAAGGCCGTCTCTGGGCCAAGGACAGACTGGGCTCTAGGGCAAGGGCAGGGCAGCTGTGAGGAAAGGCAGCCAGGGCAAATCTGGAATTTATATGTATAAAACATGGCTCCTCAGAGGTTTGAATATGGTGCCTCAGTCAGTTTGCACGTACTCAGTAGGGAGTTGCTGCTTGTTATTGAAGAGTATCCTCTTTGCCCCTCAAAAATGGGTCAAAAAGGCCCCCTACCCTTTGGAGACCATGACAGTGCTTTTCTTACTACGCTTTTCTACCTTTCTGCCACGTTTGAAGTAGATTGGTGCAGAACTAAAAGTTTGTATAGAGCACATAAAAACACACATCCGCACCCCACCTCTCTTTTATAGATATAGATAAAAATGTAAGGTGATTTAAATTTAATTTATTACATGTAACTAATAAGATTACTCTCTATGCATTCAATAACTTAATTCACAGCAATTAATTTGAATGGCAACTTTTCAAGGTCTATGAGGAAATGAAGGCAATTATGCTGCTAAGCAGTATCAATGTCACTTGCAGTTGAAATATTTCTGTCCATCACTGAACATGTCTGAAGTTTCAGAAATGAAGTGAAATAGCACCTTATGTAGAAATTAATGGTGTTTTTGTTGTTGTTTGTTGTAAATTTCAAGCGGTCCCTAATTTCAGTCTTTTGATTTAGTTCCTATTCTGGATTCCTAATTCTGGATTTTTAGTTCTGTTCTCAACTATTAATGAGTTTTCTCAAAATAATTCATTTAGAGAAAGTGGAAGCAGATGAGTCCTGATTTTTTTTGTTATGTTTGCTATGACATATTTTTTAATCTTTTATTTTAAATGCAGGTGAACCCAGAAAATTTGATCCAAAATTCAGCGGACCTATTCACAACAGGTAAATGTTTTGTTTTGATATATCAAATTGTGTTTTTTGTGTATGAATGTATAAAAGAGGATATATGCACTTACCGTAATTGATTGGGAAGGAAAACATTTTTTCTAAGAAGAATTCTTAGGAGCACTTATTTTCCCCTCTCACTGAGGGAGGAAAAACATAATTAAGAGAATCAGGAATCATTATGTATTCCCATTCTCACCCCAGTACTCTTAAAAGTAATATTTCTATTAAGACTTGCTTAGCCTCAGCTTTTACTGTGTGAATTTTGGAAAATATTCTTGCACCTGTTACACAGCCTTAAGAGATGTTAATTACAACTGATGAGAAGATTTTGAAAATCTGTAACTGGAGCACAGATAATTCTGATAGTAAGTATATTGAAACCAGAATTAAAATTATTGTAGTTGTTGATCTGTTTCATGCAATTAACTTACTCATGATAGACTAAGATTCTATAATTAATTTCTGGCCCAGTATTTATTGGATTGCTTTATTAACACCAGCTATTTTTCTCTCTTCTGATACAATCGAAGGAAATGTATAGATGTACCAATTTCACATCTGAACCTTCTCAAGTGAATGCCATTTTGAATTTCTGATATATTACAGTGTACTTCTAAATAAAACCTAACATTTCTTCTCTTATTAGAATTAATTGCTGCAGTTCTCCAGTCCCACTGTCTTAAAAAGCTAATTCAGTCATACAAGAGAGAAATAAAAATAGTTCTCTCTTACCTCTTTGTAATTTCTTGGTCTTTCCCTTTTAAGCATTTTTTTAATCTTTGATTAAGAATAGGAAACTTGTTTAGGCTAGTGGGCACTCCTAAAACTTTAAGAGCCTAACAAAGGCATTTTCAAATGAGCGTGATGGTGCAGTGGTTAGAATGCAGTACCGCAGGCTAATCTTGCTGACTGCCAGGAGTTTCATCCTGACCAGCTCAAGGTTGACTCAGCCTTCCATCCTTCTGAGGTTGGTAAAATGAGGACTGTTGGGGGCAATATGCTGATTCTGTAACCTACTTTGAAAGTGCTGCAAAGTAGGGATCCCCAACTCCCAGGCCATGGTCCACTACTGAGCGGTGGTCTGTTTGGAATCAGGTCGCTTAAGATGCAGGCTGGCAGGCATGAATGCATAGCTCAACTCACGCAAGTTGTGGGCCAGCCCACATGTGCAGGCAGCTCTACTTGCATTTTAGCGGCAGTACATGGGTGGGCTGGCCCACTGCTTGTGCAGCCTGGCACTCCTCTCCCACCCACCCCAGCTGCAAAGCTGCAAAGGTTGGGGACCATTGCTGTGAAGCATTATGAAGTGTTATATAAGTCTAAGTGCTATTGTTATTGTTTATTAACTTTCTGCCATTTAAAAGACAGAACTTATTCTGTGCCAGCTCTTTTTAGTTCCAAGAATGTTATTCTTCCAAACCAACCATCAACTTATCCATTATTTCATTTCCTAAGAATGCTCTAACTCCCATGTAAGCTCAGTCACATGAAGAGAATAGCTGAGGCTGGAGACTTCGCTTGTAGCATGCCTAATTCAAATTTATGCATGCATGTATTTGTTTATTTTTATTGAAAGGATCAAAGCCATTTTGAGCAAGTCAGGTTACCACATGTAAACTCTTAGTTGGTGGAATGTGGGCAATAATACACTGTCTTCCAAAGTATTGTGTAGATTACAGATCCTTTTGTATGATTAGGATGAACACCCTTGGGACAAAACCAGGGATGGGTTCCTACCGGTTTGCTGGTTACCCGCTTTGTGGATGCGCTTTCCGATCGCCTGTCAAAAGCGCACTGCACGCGATTGACTTCGAAATCTTCGTGGTGTTCTGCAAGCACTCTGATCCAACAGCTGTGTGATCGCGCAGCTGTTGGATCAGAGTGCTTGCAGAAC
>JANHGC010002270.1:133955-150249 GCA_027560395.1 Boaedon fuliginosus | reverse complement strand
TTCTTTCTTTCTTTCTTTCTTTCTTTCTTCCTTCCTTCCTTCCTTCCTTCCTTCCTTCCTTCCTTCCTTCCTTTCTTCTTCCTTCCTTTTTCTTTTCTTTCTTCATTTGTTCATATTTTTATAAATAACTCGGTGAGATAGACATCCAACATAATTAATTGAGTTATTTATTATTATAAATGTCTATTCATTAAACATGAAACTCAGTCAACTGAACATTTAAAAATGTATCACAAATATTATTGACTGGCTCTCATGGTTGTTACGGGTTGCTGCCAGCATCCTAGGTATCAGCCAAGTATCTTCTTAAAATGTATGTTGTTCTTAGTAGCGCAGTCTTTTGCAGCTGTGCTGGTGCTACAGCAGGATGCTGCAACTTCTTGATGTATTTTGCAAAATTCTTGGACATCGTACCAAGTGCCCCGATGCCAATGGGTATGACTGATACATGTTTTATCCATAATCACATAGTTTTGATAGCCAGGTCGCGGTATTTTGTGACACCCGCCCCCCCAGTTCTTTTTCTTCAGCTCTGGTGTTTCCTGGTAATAACAACAACATCTTGTGAGATGAGTTGTTCTGGGAGACTGACTGGCCCAAAGTTACCCAGCCAGCCAGTGGATTTCTGTAAACAAATCCTTGTTGGAAGCAACTCTTTTGTAGAGCCAAGGCGATTGAAGTTTGGCAATTCACACTAAATATTTCATTGATGTCTTAGATGATTATTTTTGGAATGAAAACCATTGGCTAAAAGTAAACAGGTAACTTTGAAATGAAACTAGGAAGAAGAATAACACCTAGTGGATGAGTGCTGAGCTGATGCACTCTGTATCTCTACTGTGCCAAAAGAGATACTTGCATTGGGCCACAAATGTGTTGTAATTTTGATATATTCTTTCTTCAGGCATTGCACAGATGTATTGTGTTGTGGGATCTTCGTTGTTGTCATCCTGGGTTACATTGCATTAGGAATTGTGGGTAAGTAATATTCATGGATAAAGTTCATTAGAAAGTAGTTCTTCACATGCTATTTGAATAAATGTTGTTTTTCATTAAATAGACATGCCGGTTAAAGAGAGCTATTTTCATTTAAAATACTTATTGGAAACAAATTATGGAATGTCTATTCACATTAGTTAACAACGGTAATTACAGAAGAGACATCAAAATGATGGGTATATTGATTTTTTTTTTAAAAAGGATGAAACAATACAGGTAAAATTGCTGTGGTTTGATTGTACTTGTATAAAACTGCAAGTGTAAAAGGAAACTGTTAGAAATTATTATATCATTAGGAAAGAGAAGTGAGAAAAGGAATATATACATATGTATGTAAAAATAGGTTCAGTAAGCTGATTTAGTGAATATGATTTGATTTTGCCTCAGAAAATCACTCTGCTATTATTTGTAGTTACCACCAAATTTCAGTCATGGTGAGAGAAATTCTCTAAGGTCACAAATAAGAGTTAGCTTAATGATTTTAACAAGGATCTGATCAAGTAACACAATTTTATTTCTTAAAAGTATTTACAGATAGTCCTCAAGTTACAACAATTCATTTAGTGACTATTCAAATGGCTCTGAAAAAAGTGACTTGTGACAATTTTTCACATTTAATGACTGTTGCAGCATACTCATGGTCATATGATCAAAATTCAGATGCTTAACAGCTGACTCATGTTTATGACATTTGCAATGTCCCAAGGTCATGTGATTACTTTTTGCGACTTTCTGACAAGCAATTCAATGGGGAATCTAGATTCACTAAACAAACTTTTCACTAAATTAACAACTGCAGTGATTCATTTAACAACTTTGGCAAGAAAGATTGTAAAACAGTAATTTTGGGCTCAATTGTGTTCATAAATTGAGGATTAACTGTATACAAAAATGTTGTCTTTCAGCACTAGGTATTCATGTCTGTCCTGCATTGGTTTTCCATAGTAACTAGTATAAACAATTAATGACATGACATCATCACACATATTTTTCATATTGTACAACATGCATATTGTATATATGGTATGTATCAATATATGCCAACAATATTAACATTGGCTAGCAGCTACTCCATATCATCTGGTCCTGTTTGAGAATGAGCAACAGTGGCCATGGATATTATTTATTTATTGGGGTTGATCCTTTGAAATGGGTTTAATTAGATATAATAGGTCTTTGATCAACATTTTTTCCACAAAATATTGTACTGTTTCTTCAGAAGGCATTTTAATGCAAGATGTGCCTTGTTTTAATCATATGAATGTTTTCAGTATTTGAATACATTTATAGTAATTTTTAGTAGGTAACAAAAGAAAAGCCAGTAGGTAACGAAAAAGAAGTGGTTCAATATACAGGCAGTAGCAATAAGAAAATGGAATATGTATTCCTTATCTGCTAAAATAAATTATATCATCACAGTATTTCCTAGTAACATTGTAGGTCCATATATTTGCAGTAATTATGAACGTAAAATGGATGAATATTTAATCCAATTATATCGATGCTATTTATTGATATCAATAGTGCTGTTTGCTCTTCATGCATCTTCCTTAAACAACTTCAGTTTGAATTCCAGAAGCTCCAAATAACCAAAAAATAAACCCACAAGAACTTTTACGAGTATTGGACAGCATGCAATAAAGAACTGGAATGCCTAGCATGTATTGGCATTTCTGGGTTAAATTTGCTTGGATCTATATTACAATTAATTAAACAAAAATATTATTTGCATCTATTTTAAGGAAAAATTCATGTTCAGCTAATTGTGATGATTAGAATTGAATACTAATTTACATTATTACATTAAGCAACTATCTTATGACCCAACCCCCAAACTTAGCTATCTCTATCTTCTTCTTCTGTGGTTCCTTTCAAATAGAAAAGACACGTTCAGGTTAGGAATTGAATTCACTGGGACATGAGAAATACAATTGCTTTCTTCGCTTATACTTTCAGTGCTCATATGTCCTTTATTATAAAGGGTAGTCCTTTATTTCAAAAAGCAGTCCTGAAAATTTCTTTAATTTAATGGTTTAGTTTTAATAAATTTAATGATTTAGATTTGTTCATTGATTTAGTTTGTTGGGTCTGCTTTTGATTTTTTTTTTTTTTTGGTAAAACATAAACTTTTTTTATCCTTATGAGCCTCTCCTTCTTCCCCCACTTTTTTTTCCAGATTTGTCCATTATTTTTTTCAAGGAAATATGGTCACTGTACTTACAATAGCAAAGTTTATTATTTATAAATCCTCATGCCTGAGTTTTCATTGTTTCCTTTCATTTGTTGATCGGCCTCCTCTTTTTATATACATGCCTACTAACATCTTTTAAAGTCCTATTAGTTCGTCAAATTTCAGGCTACGATGTAGCTAACAATTGGAGACAGCCCTCTGTTTTGACAAAGTGGTCAAGATCTCATTAAGCCTCAGGTCCTGAAGTACAGTGCTCTATTATTATTGCTTATAAAAATATTTCACTCACAATCACAGCAGAAATTTAGAAAGAAGAAACTTAAGATTTCAAAGGCGCTGTAGGTCTCACCACCCAGTGGCTTCACATGCCTTGGTGCAGAAAATGTAAACAGTGGGATGATTCAGTTGAAAGCAGCAGCAAATCCTAGCAGAGATTAAACTGCCAATTGTATCTTCCCCGAAGCAAAAGCAATTTTGTGCGTAGAGAAGACTTTCATTCTGTTAGAACCATGCCTCACTACTTTTGTATTTCACCGTAGATCACCTCTTTGTGAAATAGTTTCTTTTTCTTTTTTTCAAAAAAAACCAAAAAACTTTTGTTACTGGCATGCCATCATGAAAAATGAAGTGATCAAATGATTGGGCAGGGAGCGGGAAAAGTAGCAGAAAAACAGTTGGAAGCTTGCCATTGTGCTGTGTCCTTAGATGTTTCTACAGTTTTGCACTTTCTGCTATTACAAAAAAATCTCTCTTAATCCTCTGGCTGGGTTTTCATGGCAGTTTTCTATGAGAGGCTTCTCCCAATAATAGAGTATGGGAAATATGTCGAAAATTGATGGAGGTAATGACTGAATGCTTGGCTTGTTTCTCTTCTCTTCACAGCTTGGGTCACTGACAGTATGGTCAGCTTTAAATCTGTTGAAAAAGTGTACGTGTGCATCACATTGTGCTTGCCTTAACTTTAAGGACAGAACATCAACTATCAAATGAAATTTCCAAACACCAACAGATGCTGAAAGCAACTCAAAATGAGATCTGTTTTTGTATACTATCTTTCACAGAGAGAGACACCTAGAGATTTTTTGTTGTTGTCCCTGTGTCTCATTCTGCATCTGAAATGTTTCCCCCTTACAAACTGGTAGCATTCACATCTGTCTCTCGCTTCCTTAAATTACGATTTCCTTTTCTTGTTTCACATTTGCCCATGTGCTTTATTTTTAACCGAGAGATGAGATCACCTTTGGATAGACTCCAGACACTTGTCCTGTTCAAAATGCATGAGAGCCCATGAAGCTCATATAAAAGGAAAAATAGAGTATAATCAGTTCACAATCACAGTTGTGCCTGAGGCTACTCATGATTCAATAGGATCTATATATTGCTGGCTCTTTACAGAAGAACAGGGGCAAAAGATTTTTCTCTTGACTACAATTAGATATGGGCGACCCCCTGCATTTACATTTGACTAGAACTCAAAAAATTGTCAACCAGCTTTGTTGTTGTTCAGTCAATAGAAAAGTCTACAATTCAGAATCAAATAATCTAAAATTCATGGACCTTTCTAAAAAAACAAATCTTTATGCTAATAGGAAAAAATACTGGTTGAGAACTTTTAGTTTTGTAATTTTCAACAGAGAATTTGGTCCTTATTGGGTTTTCATACTTGAGACAGACAATTTGATAAAAATATTTTTTTTATGTACTGGTTTATGATAATAACCTTTCAATGTTATTAGCAACCACCATGTGCTCTCTGGCTTTTGAATACAGGCATTGCTTGACTTATAACTATTTGCTTTGCGAGCATTCAAAGTTACAATGGCACTGTAAACAGTGACTTACAGCTAGTCCTCACACTTCTGACCATCATAACATACCCATGGTCATGTGATCAAAATTTGGATACTTAGCAACCAGCATGTATCCACATTTATGAATACATACCCATTGCATGGGTATGTATTCATGACAGTTTCAGCATCCCAGGATCATATGATCATTTGTGACCTTCCCAACTGGCTTCCCATAAGCAAAGTCAATGAGGGAAGCCAGATTCACTTAATGACTTGTGATTCATTTACAACTGAGATGATTCATTTAACAAAAGGTTATAAAAAGTTTTAATTGGCAGCAACACATTATACAATTGCCTCACTTAGCAACAGAGGCTCTGATCCCAGTTGTGTTCATAAGTCGAAGACGATCTGTAATTATGACAGAGGTGTCAAACTCAATGCCCAGGGACTGGATCCGGCCTGCAGGATTCTTAGATCTAGCCTGCAGGGCCACCCTGGAAACAACAAAGGACTGGCTGCGTGGAGCCCTCCTGAGCTCCGTTTTCACTGGCAGAGGATTGCAGGAGACCATCCCATCTGAAAACAGGGCTTATGAGGGCCACATGTGATGCCCCTCCCCCAAGCTCCATTTTCATTGACAGGGTTGCAGGAGGCCATTGCAGCTGAAGACAGAGGTTGGGAGCCCGTTTTCCCTGTCAGAGCACTCGGGCCACCAAAGGCACCCCCTAACAGAAGTGTTACGCTGGCAACCCCACCACAACCCCCAAGGTCAAACACAACCTGATGCAGTCCTCAATGAAATCAAGTTTGGCATCCCGAACTATGAGTTTCAGAAATATTTATTAAAGTAGAGTTTATAATATACAGTTCCTATATGGCCATCTAATAAATAATAAGTGCACAATCAGTTAAATTAAACTTTAAGTAGTCCACGTAATGGGAGAGGGTTACAACCAGGGATGGGTTTCTCCCGGTTCACTGGTTACCCGTTTTGTGGACGCGCATTCCGATCGGCTGTCAAAAGCGCGCTGCACGGGATTGCCTTCAAAATCTTCATGGTATTCTGAAAACATTCTGATCCAATAGCTGTGCAGTGGCTATCTGCTGCATAGCTGTTGGATCAGAGTATTTTCAGAATACCACGAAGATTTTGAAGGTTACAACCCATTTAATCTTTGTACTAATTGCTTGAGTATGAATACTTTCCTGTATACCCAATAAGAACAGTTTATTGTTGAAATTATTAGATTTCAAAGCAGTAATTTTTATGGAGGAAAACAACTGAATCGATGTTGTTTTTCTGCCCAAAACGGAGGAAGGAAATATTCTCCTTTATTTAATTATTGTGGAAAGAGACATTTATAATACCTGGATTAAGTACTGTGTTCTTTTATTTTCTGCTTGATTTTGCTACATATATTACCTGACCTACATTAGTGTTTCACAAGTGCCATTTTTCAAAGGTGTCAAACTACATAATATGATATAAAATAAGGCAAACCCTCAGTATCTGAAAGAGAAATAAACTCACTACCACAATATTGTTATGTCCTGCACATAATGAAATGTATATAGAAAGAAAGACAGAGTTAAATATGCTTTAACATTCATATTTAAGTAAAAGTAAGGAAACAAAACTCTGCCTTAATTCAGCTGTACAAAACAAATCCGGGCTATTAAGAGTTATGCATTACATTGTCCCTTCTACCTTTGTCCTTTAAAGATCAAGGTGTTGTGTTTTCATGCCTTATGATTCCAGTTAGTATTCTGACAACCTTGGAGAAGATTTTGATTTTGACTTGATTTGATTTCAGTTTTTTTATATGTAACCCCATTAAATAAAGAGAAGTGTGAGACTGCAGCAATTATAGTAGATCAGAGTCGAAGTGTTTTCCATAAACTGGGATCTAACAGTGTATTTTAATTGGTTCATACAATTCTGTGTATTGTACACAGCAGCTCAGAAGTATGCATGAAGTCAGTTGAGTGTATTTAGCTTGGCTCAATACTACTGTATGGCTTTATGCCAACAAAGCTTTTGTAATGCATCCTTCTCCTCATTTTAATAACTGTCATTTTCTAAGTGCATTACCTCATTTTCTGGCTGTCAGCCAGATACATTCTGATATAAAAGGGGGAACAGGAGAGATGTTTTGCTTTGTATCTATCCCCTCCATATTTTTTCAATAAAAAAGGCGACTGTTTAAGAAGCAATCAATATTCTAAGTATCCATTGGGAGAGGTTAAAACAGTTCATGACAGGAATTGCATTTTAATGAGTAGTAGCAAAGTTTAATTCCAACCGAAATGACTTGATGCTTTCTTGTTTTCCTTCTCCATTTTACAGCCTGGGTACATGGTGACCCAAGAAAAGTAGCCTACCCAACTGATAGCTATGGGCAGTTCTGTGGTCAAAAAGATACACCGAATGAGTAAGTAGTGAATTATTTTGCATCTGTGTTCTTGCCACATGCACCAGAACTATTAGCTCATTTTCTAGTTTTTGCAGATGTCTTACTGAAAGCGTGCAGGTGGCTTCTGCCCTCATTCACTGGGTTTTTAAAATTGGGATTCCAATTAAGATTTATATTTTTTAAAAAATCAGACTTCAAAGCAAGGCACTGCTCAGCCCAGACACTGTCTGTCACTTAGATATGTAACTGTTACATCATGAATTCAAGTGACTGTAAACCTAAGATGCATTGGGTCTGATTAGCCAACATAAATTGCATGCTTAAATAAGATGTCAAGTGAGAAATTGTTATGTCATTCTGAGAGAAAAGTAATTTCTAAGCACAGCTGACTGCTTCCTATTTCTGTAAGTTTGTCATGTTTTATTCAGGCAGTATCATATGCCAGAAGCTGAAACTGGCAAGAATGCTCTCTTGCTTGCTTAAATTGATACATATGGCAAACAGTTAAGTTGTCAGAGGCTGCAACTCTGCCTTCCAATCTTTCTAAAGGCTTAAAGGAGGCCATGATTATGTCACTAGATAGGATAGAATTAAAAATGTCTAGTCCATTTTTGCTGGGATTTGGTATGGAAATGGGAACTAGAGACCTTAGAAAGCAAATTATCCCAGCCCTAAAATTACCTCAAAATAATGTCATATATGTTGAAATGATGTAGTAATCAGACCACAGAAGGAACTTTGAAGAGCCAAACAGGAACAGTTGATATAGTACATCAGAGTTCTTAAAAACCCTAATTTAATATAACGTGTAAAAACACAACAACAACAACTCTGTGAGGTGGGTTAGGCTGAGAAAGAGTGACTGGCCCAAAGTCACCCAAATGGCTTTCATGGCTAAGACAAGATTTGTATCTGTTTGCCTCAGGACATTCGGTTATTCAAGAATACACTTGTTTCTTTGTATTTATAGGGGCTATAAACAAGTGGCATTTTAATATAATTTTTATTAAAGTATAAGTCTTAGGATGATAAATTAGCCTTCTGGAATTTGGCAGTCTCCAAATACATTAGTATATGTGAAGATTGTACTATAAATCCTTTGGACCCATTTTCAGCACTCATCAAGCCTTATCTGCGTATTTCATTCTTTTTTGAATTATGGTACAACTTTAGAATTCATTATGTATGAAGATATTGATAAGCTAGTTGGGAGGCAAAAATAAAAATTTCATGTAAAAAAGCTTTTATGAAATTTGACCGGTTGCTGATATGGATTAAAGATTTATGGTCTGTAAAACCCAGAAGCTGCCTCTAATTCATATCTTGAGAGTAGTTAAATTTGAAGAGACATGCTAATCTTTATATTACTGCTGTTTGAAGTGCTTTGGCAAAGAGCAATAACATGTAAATAATAGTTCCAATGGTTCAACACATTCTATACCAGATAAATATTTTAGAATATTTAATGTTTTGAAACAATTCCAACATTCATAGTACTTCAGGAAGGGATGATATTGAACTAAAATAACAGAATTAATTCCATCTTGGGTTAAGTACATTGTGAGGGGACTTCGTTACGTCAATTCATCGCCTTGTTAATCTCCATATAAACCAATATTCCCTTTGCATTTAGAAGACAATAGCGTGATAGTCTGAAAAAGAAGCCACGGCTTTACTCTTCTATAATGTGCTTCTCTGTATTATCAGCAAATAGAAAACACTTCAAATCCAATTAGATTGCCACTCAGCATATGGATTTCATTGCAGTGTGCATTTGGAATCTATCAATCTAAATTTCCATTTAAAATAGTTCTAGTTGTATACTCACTGTGTATATCAAGAGGCGACAGCCAGACACTTTAAAGAACACTTTGGTTCTCCTTAGCAGACAATGTCCTGTTAGAAAGTATAATGATATAGTGTGGCCAGATAGATGAACATGGGTATGATTTTTTTTTCTTTCTTAACTTTTTCAAAGGGGGTTGGAAAATTCCCTTTTCAACGCATCAAATATTTTTGGCGAACCACGCTAAAGAGACAGCCAAAGAAGCCTCCACAGCTTTCAAAAAGAAGGCAAAGCAGCCTGGAGGGATATATCCCCCCCCTTATTTTAATTGTTGGATTCAAATCCCATCATTTTCTGTAAGGGCTTAAATGGCTTACATTGGGATCTTCTGTTTGGATCTCTGTAACAGCAAACCTGTAAATTATGTTGGGCTGAAATAAGAAGAGGGTATCAACCTATTTTCCAAAGCAGCAGAAGGCAGAACAAGAAGTAATGGATAGAAACTAATCAAAGGGAGAACCAACCTGGAACTAAGGAGAAATGACAATTGAAACAATTAATCAGCAGAACTGCTTGCCTCCAGAAATTGTGGGTTCTCCACCCCTGGAGATTTTTAAGAAGAGATTGGACGACCATTTTGTCTGAAATAGCATAGGGTTTCTTGCTTGAGCAGGGGATGGGGGAGTGGAGGTGGTTGAACTAGAAGACCTCTAAGGTCCCTTCCAATCCCATTATTCACTTATTCTGACACAGAATGGCAGGCCCAGTTATCAAGTGAATTTCTACAACTGAGGTTGAACTTAAACTTGGATATCCCTGGTCCTAGTTTTAATCTGCCTTTTAAACCATTTTTGTACACTAGTATATTAGTTCTAAATGTTTTTAGATCATTGATAGAAGCTTGATGAAACACGCAGTATTCTTTACTATTTGATTTGTTGATGTTTTATATCCACTCTTTCTGAAATTCAGGGTACTTCTAATGGGAACTTACCTTAAAACAATAAATGGGTTAACTTTTTGCCTTCTGCTTAAGCCAACTGTATGTTTTATATCTATATAATTCATTATAGTCTTTCGTTATAAGAATGATCTATACTTATGAAAATATATTCTTGGGATTTTATACGGTCTGTATACGGTCTACATACAAACAAATTCTTCATTGATTTTAGTGCCACCTTGTGATTACTATAAAAAATACCAGTTTCATGATACCATGTAGTGTGTGTTTAAACTTAGTAACTGTACAAGATAAATTTACTGCACAGTGGAAAATTGGATATGTGATAAAACATTAATGTGAAAAGTATGATTAAATTAGCATGAATTGCTGCTATCTATCCTATTGCATAGGGAAAGAACAATTTTCTCAAAATTAATCTTCATGTGTGCTATAATAGGAATCCCTGCAGGCAGCAGTTTGGGAGTGAATTTTTAATATGTGTATAATATATTTATGTATTTCATTAATTATTAATTATTGCTATACATATACATGGAGTGAAAATAATCATTTTATCTATCTTGTAGGAACAAAACTATTTTATTTTATTTTAACATTCTGAAATGTGCCAGTCCTATAGTGCTAATAAACCTACAGTGCCCTACAACACAGGTATGTAATACGTAGACAAGAATAAACAGATTATATCTTGATACAACTGTTTTGAAAATAAAAAGTGTAAAGTAAATGCTAATGTTAGATGTAAATTCTGTATTTTCAGAAGAGGTATACTGATAAGATGGAAAGGAAACTGTCTTATTTAGAATATCATTTAAGAAAGAAAACATATTAAGTGCAGGAGTGAGTTGTGATTATCCTCTCTCTCTCTCTCACACACACACACACACATATCAAGAAATAGATAATCACAGCTAATCATCCCTATGTATAAGCAACATTGTTCAGTTTAATGGCTAAAACTAAATAGCATTGATTTCCAGATGTCATTAACTTCAGGAATTTTAACAGGCAGAAATTGGATTGGGTTTCTCTAAAAACAATGTTTTGGTAATGATCATTTATGTTGCTTCTTCATATTATCACCATATTTACAAATCAGTCATGTTTTCTAGATATAGACTCAAGGGGATTTAGCAAAACAATGATAGTAAAACAACCTTGCACAATCTTGTATACTGAAAATTACAGCTACATATATTGGAAATTCACTGGATCAGCAGTTTTGGGGGAAGATGAATAAGCCCTTCTGTTTTTTCCTATCCTATGAGTAGATATTCTGACAATAACTTAGCTCTAGAATTTTATGTAGGTAATCAGATTTTTTTTTCTGAGATGAGAAATTACAAAATTTTGATTTGATTAATATTTATGTGCACAATTCTATTTGAGCAAGAAGAGAACTCATTGTATTTTTACTATGTTGGAAGAATCCTTATGTGTGTAGTAAATTCATTATCAGGATAATCCCCCGATTCTGTCATTTTAAATAAATATTTTACCAAGAAAGAGAGAAATAATTATTTTTAAAAATTAAGGACAAAAGCTGTTAACTATCTAAATATTATCTGAATACTTTCGTTGATTAGGGTCAAATCACCAACATTTTATGGCTCATTTCCAGATTTCAGAAGTAAGATTTTGTGGAGATGTTTGTCAAGAAAATAAAGAAAGTAATTGTGTTATACCTCCAGTAGGAGTACATTCCAATAACAAAAGTGATAAAATACCACTTTAATAATGACATGTTCTCTGTGACTCTTGACAATATAATAAATAGTGGGAGAAAAACTAAATCCCTTGCCTGCCAAAAGGTTATGTATGCCTGATTCACAGATTCACTTTGATTAATTGCTGCACAAGATACAAATATGTCTTCTTTTGGGGACGAGGGAGGGGGGTATCATTTAAAAGTTAATCTTAAAAAATATTTATGAGAAATTTAGAGCAAGAAGGATACTAGGAGAAATTCTGTAGACATTTAAAGAAGAATATTTCTGCTTCTTCTCATTACCTTTGTTAGACATTACAAAATAGAGAAGAAAAAAATATTGTTATAAATGTATATGCTAAGCAAACAAACTGTTAAAAAAAAGAATCACTTTAAGAGATGACAGATTTTTGTATAGGTCTTCTGGTAATAGTAACTGTCTTGTCCTCCACTGCTACTTCAATCAGGTTTTTGGTCTTGTCTTAAAAGCTTTGTGTTTCAAAGTGCCCAGACAGATTTGCAACCTATATAGAAATGCAGTCTTCCTACAGAAGTTATTGGGATTACTACAAACAGTTTTGCAAGGCTGGATTTACTAAGCCACGCAAGGTGAGTTTAGATGCATTTTTTCAATCTAGAATAAAAACATCAATGGCAAATTTATATCTATATGACTGCCTCCATGATGATTTACAGCAAAGCTATGACTATAAAGTTCTAGTTCAAAGAAGTCACCCTCCAAAATAAAATTTTTAGATGAATGTCTCCTCAAAGAGGCCAAAGTACAAAACCAAGGTACAAAATGCAATCATCTAACCAAGTAATTTATTCTATTTATATTTATTGAATATATATCCTGTATAGCCTCTGGGAGCTCAAGATACCTTATGTGGGCCACTTGCTTGATATTACAAAAGCAACCCTGTGAGGTTCGATGGACTGAAAGGAAGCGATAGTCACCCAACGCATAGTTGGGAATGGTTTTGAACATTGATCTCCTCCATTGTACCTTAACCACTCTAAAACACCACCTGCCTCTGGAAATATAGTAGGCCTTGGTTCTTGATTCCTTGACTGTAATTTTCTGCAATTTTAAAACAAGTCCTGTATTTACAATTCACTGAACAATGCGCCACAGTGTAATTAAAACTTGTGCCATGGAATAGTTAAGTGTTTCTATGTATAAAGAAGAATCCTCACTGGTTGAATCAGATTAGCTCCTTGGTCCAGAACGTTTTAGCAGAGCTAAGAAAAGAATGAGAAGGAGGTCATGAATTGCATGACCATGGTTCCTATGTAGACCTCCTTTTCTTCTCTGTCCCATAAGGCCAGTCTCCATATCTGTTTGCTGCTTGCAGTATTCGTCTGCACTACTGACCTCTGTAGTGGGAGAAATGGGTTCCTTTGTCTCTCTTATTATTATTTTTAAAGCAAGGTAGTTGAATTTCAAAGTGCATCATCAGTAAGGGAAAAAAGTATCTAGTATCTTAGTAGATTCATTAGAATTTCATGGAAATGAATTTGGTCTGAATCTGGAGCAAAGTAATATAGACATTCTTGCAGAGAATCCAATCATCTGGTAAGGGTAAGGAATTAAATAATTACTAAAGAAAACGATTCAGCAACATTGGAGAATTCCACGAATTCTATGAATGGCTATATTTGGTTTTCACTAAATAATTCATAGCATAACACTGGGAGGGGGTGAGGGGTGGAGGAAAGCCATGAGGCAGGTGCTTGTGACCACATGGTCAAGGTCCTGTTCATTGGTACATCTTATAATATTACTGGAAGTACAAAAATGGGATGCTTTGATCATGTAGTCTCAACTGGTATCTTGTGTTTTGAATCCTCATCTGACAATTCAGTTTAGGAAGTACTTTATTTTAGTGATAGGATAAAGCAAAAGATATAAGTCATTGGAATTAATTAATTCATTTGTAGCCAGGTCACTGGTTTGAAACAACTTTACTCTAGTCCTTCAAAAATTAATTTTTTCTCCAATTATCTTATATTGAAAAGCTTTTACAAAGCCTGGATTTCAGTCCTAAATTCATTACACTTATTCTATTAAAAGGTAATTTAATTCTGAAATTAGGTCAAAGCTACTTGCTCAAATATTTTCTCTGCAAAGTCATGACAGGAATCCTCCTGGCTTCTTTTTACCATTAATAGGATACCAGTCAGACATGAACTTCATAGTTCTCACTGAAATTCTAATCAATAATTTATACTAACATTTTGATCCTTGTCATTAAAAAATGGATAAGGTTTTTTTAGCATTTCTGCTTATGCTTTTACTTTGACTTCCAGTCTGTAACTCAAGTTATGCGTGATGAAGATTGTCCTTCTATGATTATTCCAAGCCGGCCTTGTAAGTATCTGTGTATTTATGTTGTGTAACAGTTAACATTGGCTGAGCCAAATACTACAGTTTATTCTCTTTTGAGATTTGAGACATCCTGAGCTAAAGTTCAATGACCTAGAATAAGTGATAAATTAGAAAAATACTAGAATTACACCTTAGGTAAGGCATAATAAATAAATAAATACTTTAATTTGTATGCCACCCAATCCCGCAGGACTCAGGGCAGCTCACAACACAATAAAACATATATTATAAAAACATTTAAAATCCCACCAAATTATAAATTTATGGTGGGTTAATCTAATCCATCTAATCCATCCAGGTTTTGAGTGCCTTGCGGAAGGTTCTCAGATCTGGGACACTTCGGAGCTCCGGTGGTAAATCATTCTAGAGGGCAGAGGCCGCTGCGTAGAAGGCCCTCCTCCATGGAATTGCCAGGCAGCATTGTCTGGCCGATGGTATCTGGACGAGGCACACCCTATGTGACCTCATGGGGCGCTGGGAAGCAGTGGCAGGAAGTGGTCTCAGAGGTAACCCAGTCCGATGCCATGTAGGGCTTTAAAGGTAATGACCAGCACCTTGAATTGGATCTGGAAGCCTACTGGGAGCCAGTGCAAGCCACGCAAGACTGGTGTGATATGGGTGTACCGGGGGACACCCATGATTGCTCGTGTGGTCGCATTCTGGACCAGCTGAAGCTTCCAAAGACTTTTCAAGGGCAGCCCCAAGTAGAGCGCATTGCAGTAACCTAACTGTGAGGTGATGAGGACATGAGTGACTGTGAGTATTGCTTCTCAGTCCAGAAAGGGCCACAACTGGTACACCAAGCGAATCTGGGGAAAGGTCGCCCTGGCCATAGCTATCAAATAGTCTTCTAATTTCAGCTGTGGATCCAGGATGACCTCCTGAGCCACTGCAGAAGGATACCATGGTTGATGGTATCGAATGCCGCTGAGAGCTCAAGTAGCACCAGGATAGAGGAATGACCCCTGTCCCGGGCTCGCCAGAGATTATTGACCAATGTGACCAATGCCATCTCTGTGCTGTGCCCAGGTCTGAAGCTGGACTGAAAGGGGTCCAGATAATCCGCTTATTCCAAGGACTCACGGAGCTGTAGTGCCACCACCTTCCGCACCACCTTCCCTAAAAAAAAAAGGTTGGAGATTGGATTAAAGTTCTTTAACTCAGCTGGGTCCAAGGCAGGCTTTTGAGGAGGGGTCTCACCACCACCTCCTTCAAGGTGGGCAGGAAGAACCTCTCTCTCAATGAAGCATTGATGATTCCCTGGAGCCAGCTACATATCACCTCCTGACTGGCAGAGACCAGCCAGGAAGGGCACAGGTCGAATGAATAGATGGAGGCATTCATAGCTGTCATGACCTTGTCCACTTCCTCAGGGCCAACCAGATCACACTTGTCCCAGACAATTGGACTAAGACCTGCCCTTATCAACTCTGTAGCACTTGCCCACTTGGAGTCTAGGTCTGTCCGGATCTGAGCGAAGTTCTCTGACAGATATTGACTAAATTCCTCAGCACATCCTTGCAAAGGTTCATCCCTCGTTCCTGGGTTAAGCAGGGAATGGGTCACCTTAAACAAGGTGGCTTGGTGATAATCTGCAGGTACAAGAAGAGTGGAGAAGTGCAAACACTTCACCGCCCTTATCGCCACTAAATAAGTCCTAATAAAGGATCTTAATAGTGTTCAGTCAGATTTGGGGTTACTAGCATTCCAATGGCGCTCTAGACATCTCTTCTGGTGCTTCATTTCCAGGAGCTCCTCGGTGAATCGGGAGCCCTCTGGGATCTGCACCTAGTGAGAGGTCACAATGGCACAACCCGATCTAAGGCTCTAGCTGCTGCCTAGTTCCTGGAAGACACCAGAGTCTCGGATGAGCTGTGGGCAAGGGAATCAGGAAATATCCCGAGATCCCTCTGGAACCGAGTGGGTCCATTAGGCGCCTGGAATGGAGCCACCTAATTGGTTCCCCCTCCCTGGGGTGGTGGGCTGGCATCCAGAACTCTAGCCTCAGCAGAGAGTGATCTGTCTACGGCAAGGGTTGATT
>JANHGC010002270.1:96912-107738 GCA_027560395.1 Boaedon fuliginosus | reverse complement strand
GTTGGAGACCCCTGTTTTATATTATATATCTCATATGTGGCCCAAAACAATTCCTCTTCACTCAGTGCAGCCCAAGCAACCAAAAGGTTGGACATACCTGGCCCGGTATACAGGAAGTCCTCGAGTTACAACCCCAATCCAGCCCAACATTTATGTTGCTAAGTGAAACATTTGCTAAGCGAGAGTTTGCCCCATTTTACCACTTTTCTTGCCACTGTTAAGTGAATCCTTGCATTTGTTAAGTGAGTAACGTAGTTGTTAAGTGAATCTGGATTTCCCATTGACTTTGCTTGTCAGAAGGTCGCAAAAGCTGGTCACCCAAGCCTAGGACACAGCAGCTGATATAAATATAAACCCGTTGCCAAGGACCTGAATTTTGATCGTGCAACCATGGGGATGCTGCAACGGCCGTTAAGTGCGAAAAACGGCCATAAGTCACTTTTTTCAGTGCCTTTGTAACTTTGAATGGTTACTAAATGAACTGTTGTCAGTTGAGGACTACCTGTAATCTCATCAGATGTTCATTTGAAGAGATACTTACCCTGGCTTCATGGAAAACTGTTGCTGGCCAAGATGGCACTAGGAAGAAAATTGGATCTGAGCAAAGCATTTATTACCTGGCCTCTACATCAGTTACAGCCTGGTGAATCCCTTCTTCCATGGATTTCCCAGAATGTGAGGAGACTGGGCTCTCTCCTGTTCCTTTCCCTAAGCATTAATGGTGGGCATATATTTTAACCTGGATGTTTCACATCAAAGCCAATTTACTCTTCAGCTACTGTTACCAGTCATTGTTAATTTGCTGTATTCCCATTACAATGAATTTGCTCCTTTATAAAGTTGCAAAATATAATGTTAAAGCATTATATTCCTAATCAACATATTAAAAAACATGCTTTCTCAGTCTGCAACACAAACTGTTTCTCAATAAAATTACCAATATTCTCATTAGAATGTTGGCATGAATTTTGATGTACATATTTTTAGATAACCTGCAGTCAGCAAATAAAGGAATATCTCCTTCCCCCCCTCCCCCCAACAATTTAAAATGCTAATCTTTGCTTTTCAGAGGAAATTAATTATGAGTTTTAAATCTTTCTCTAAAATGAGATCCTTTATGTACATAGAAATAGTATCAGAGGTGGTATTTAGCCAGTTCCGACAGGTTCCGGAGAACCAGTAGCAATCATTTTGATTGTTTCAGAGAACCAGCAAATACCACCTCTGATTGGCCGACACTGGCAAATACCACCTCTGATTGGCCGACAGCATAGCCAGGCCCACTGAGCCATGCCCACAGAACTGGTAATAAAAAAAATTGAATACCACCACTGAATAGTATGCCATGTAGTTATCAAAGTAACCTTAATATAACATCTAGAAAAAGACCCCTTACTGCCTTGAGGTGAAAAATAACATAACATCAGTTTTCTTCTCTGTTCCACAGGGTTGCAGTCCTGGATAAAGTAACAGACTTCTTATTATTCCTGGGTAAACTCCTCGTTGCTGGAGCTGTGGGTGAGTCATTCAAATAATTCATGTATGTGTGTGTGTGTGTGTGTGTGTGTGTGTGTGTTTACTTTATTTTATTTTGATTCAGAACAAAGTTAAAGTACAAAATACAGAACTCAACAACAACAACAAAAAAACCCCAAAGGACAAAAGGAAAAAAAACACAAAGCAATCAAAACATTAAAAAGGTGCATAAAAAAAACATTATACACATATTATCCCCTCTAGTTGAACACTGATTAATATATTACTACAACATTAGTTCTAATCAATTGAGTCTCACCATTGGATCATGCTGAGCTGATTGTTGACACAAAGCCCCTATATGGGTAGTCTTCGACTTAGGACAACAATTGACCGCAATTGTGCAAGGATAGGGTGGACCATCCCTATAGAGGTTATCGCAGGGAATGCAGCTGCTGTTAGCTAGGAAGTGATCTAATCATGGCAAAGAACTAATGCAGGTAGTCTTCAACTTATAGCGACCGTTCAAAATTACGATGACACTGAAAACAGTGACATACGACCATTTTTCATGAGACCATTATAGCATCTTCACGGTCGTGTAATCAAAATTAAGCCACTTGGCAACTGACTCATATCTATGAAGGTTGCAATGTCCTGGGGTCATGTGATCACCCTTTGCAACCTTCTGACAAGCAAAGTCAATGGGGAAGCCTTACTGTTACTAACTTAACAATTGCAGTGATTCGCTTAATAATTGTAGCACAAAAGGTTGCCAAATGGGGCAAAATTCACATAATAACTGTCTCTTATGTGGCTGTCTTAAGCAACATAAATTTTGGGCTCAATTGTCATAACTCGAGGACTACCTGTAATAATATTCTCCAGATCAAAAGATA
Source organism: Boaedon fuliginosus (assembly GCA_027560395.1). Taxonomy (NCBI): domain Eukaryota; kingdom Metazoa; phylum Chordata; class Lepidosauria; order Squamata; family Lamprophiidae; genus Boaedon; species Boaedon fuliginosus. Next base: position 105,363 of record JANHGC010002270.1, on the reverse strand, counting down.
AGTGCTCTGAATTAAAAGAATTTGTATATTATGAATGTATATGCAGTATGTATATTATGCACATTATTTTATAACTAGAAAATGAATGAGAGTTATCTGAAATGAAACCATTTAATAGTGAAATTGCTTCGTGCTTTCCTTGTGCTTAAGAATACATTTCTGGGACTAATTAATTTACATTCTTTCTCCTTCCTGCTTAGCATAGCTGTTATTCTAAATTAGTATCTCAATTTATCACTAAACATATTGAATAAGATTAATGGAAAGTACTTAAATGATTCTCCAAGAAATAAACTAGATAAGCTTTTTAAAAATCAAGTTTGGTTCCCCCACTCCCCACCCAGTTTTGCTAACTGCACATGTTAAAAAGAGACTGCAGGAATGATAAAATAGATTAAAATCTTCTGGTTGAATGAATCATTCACAGATAATTAATTGGAATGAGAATTTTAAACCACTACAAATACCAAGGATAATTAATGTAAGGATTTATTGTTTGAAAAATCCTGTTATAAAAACTCTCAAGAGCCCTGTTTCTGAAAATGTATGCATGTTTAAATGGAGATGCATAAATGGCTTGGAAGTAAATACTTGAATAGCAATAGCACTTAGACTTATATACCGCTTCACAGTGCTTTATAGCCCTCTCCAAGCATTTACAAAGTCAGCATATTGCCCCTAACAGTCTGGCTCCTCCTTTTACCAACTTCAGAAGGATGGAAGACCGAGTCAGCCTTCTGCCTGTCAGGATTGAACTCCTGGCAGTTGGCAGAATTACCCTGCAATACTGCATTCTAACCACTGCGGCACCATGTCTCTTTTATAAATAAATCATTTTTACAGTAATTTGTGTATATTCCCAGACATGGAATTATCTATTGCAAACGATATTGTTTGCTTCAAAACATGAGAGATAAAAGAGCTTTGAAATCCAGCTAAGACATATTGTAGCTAATACTTTCTGTGTTTTTTTTTCTCCTGCAGGTGTCCTAGCCTTCTTTTTCTTCACACACAGGATACCAGTATTTGCACAAGAAGCACCTTCACTGAATTATTATTGGGTTCCCCTCTTGGTAAGTTCAAATGAAGAATTGAAGGTCCAAGCATGAGGTTGGCTTTTGGCATGGCGAGGCGATTGGGATCGTGCCTCTCCAGCTCCCAACACAACAAGCAATCCCATACTTTGATTTCTTTTGATTCTGGTTTATTTAAAATATCTTTGGTTATTGCTGGTCGGATACACTCTGGGGAAAGTGTCTGCAGCTACAGTACTACTGTATCTCAGTCTCGACAGATTAGCCCTGATTCACATTCTGGCCATAGAATTGCAGGCACAGGGGATCCAATTTGATTTGAGTTTGATACTTGGATCCCAATTCATATTTGAGGCAGGTAGCATGGTATTCCCCAGATAGTTTGGATTACATCTTTAGAGATTAACCTGCTGCTTTCATATTGGATAGGGCTGATGGACGTTGGAACCCAAAACAAAGGGAGGTCCCAGGTTGCTTGCTTTCCTCTATCTGCCTCGCTCTTCTGCACTTCTGTTTGGATTTTTTTAAAAATGAAAGGAAGTTCCTGACTATGTACTATGTACCTTTAAAGATAGTTGGGCAAAAGAGAAGAAGCAATGGATTACCACCATAGTTCTCAGTGGGTTAGTGTAACATTAAAGAAAGGTGTAACTTAAAACTACAGTATCTCATCCAGAGAGCTATTGATAACATTGTACTTTGCTATTAACAGCCTTGTCCGCTGCACCACTTCTAGGAAATCTGTGGGGGTGAGGTGGGGGCAGACTGGGGAATCACTATTACTTTCTAAGTTTAGAATCAGGAATATCTTCAGAAAAACAATCACGATAATGTAAATTTGTTTTTCTTCTTTTCCAGACTGTCATTATAGGGTCATATCTGGTTGCACATGGATTCTTCAGTGTCTATGCAATGTGTGTTGACACACTTTTCCTCTGTTTTTGTAAGTCATCAGCCTTTTATGATTTATTTCCTCTTTCAGTAATGCTCAGATAAAGGATTGGTAATTCAACTTCCTAACAGAATACATGAATACGTTGTAGGGATCTGTTTCTTGCTTCTCTTGTTACAGTTTACTCAGTTGAAATTTTTATTGCATGGGCAATCACATGTCAGATGTGATTCCATTAGTCAGCTAGTGAACTATTACTAAAAGCTAATTACTTTTATGTTCCATAATAATTACTAACTACTAAGTATTTTATAGCTTCATTTTGTCCAGCAGCATTTCAGTAGATGAGTGTTATGTGTTCTTGCTAATAACATCCTTGTTGGTTGAACTTAAAGTAACATGTTTCCTTTTCTGCAACCAGGTTGACTTTAAAAGAGCTGGAATATATTTAACATGGGAGCATGAATTAGTAACTGTTCTCACATTAATCTGGGCTCCGTATGCAAATAGGTTTGGCCATCCTTATGAAATTATAAAGATGACAAATGTCTTTGAGCATCCTAGTCGTGGAAATCCCACTTGCTATTGAGAAGCGCTAAAGACAGAACTTTGGAAGAATGATCCAGAGCTCAATAAATAATTATGATTCATCTCTCTCTCTCTCCATCTTTTGGTTGTGAATCAACCATTTGCAAAATTGACCTTTATGTGGCCTATGCTTGCATTGGAACTGTAGTCCTAGTCTTCTAGTCTTCCATGATACCAGAATCTGTTTTATTCCAAAAGAATCATTCAACTGTCAACATGTCATCTTATAATTGTTGATTTATCATTTCGCTCCCACCACCCCACCACACCCCTGCCCAAGACTACTGTGGAAATACAGTATTGGTAGGGTTTGTGCTTCATCACCAAGCATAAATTAACTATTTAACCTCAAAGTTAACCTGTTGCATGGGCAAAAAGTATGGACCACAGCATGGCTTAATGCAGCTTAGCTATGACCTGTATGGTATTGATCTGAAATTGCGTATATGAATGCTTTTGTGATATTCTGCAATGGCATCACACTGAAATTCAACTTTACCGTTGTAGGAATTCTAATTATTCTTTTCTTCTCTTTCTTCTGAATCTCTCATTTGTTTTCGTTTGACTGCATGTCTGCTTTTTGCTTTGGCTCTTTTTGACTACTTTCTACCCAGGCGAAGACTTGGAAAGGAATGATGGATCTACAGCAAAACCTTACTACATGTCAGCTAGTCTGCACCGGATTTTGGGGAAGAAGGAACTGAGTCCCAAAAAGTTAATGGGATGATGCTCAGAATTGCAACAGTGCTAGATTTAAGGAAGAGTGGGGGAAACAAATTTAAAAGCAGGATGCATATAATTTAGACAAAAGATTTTTTTTTCTAAGTATGACGCTTCTGGTTAATAAATCATTTGTGTTGCTTTGTACTATCTAAAAATAAGCAAACACGCAACATTTTCAAGATGTCTTTTAATTGCTGTGAAATAAGGTCACATCATAGTTTTTATAGAGTGCCTATGGGAAACGTGTAAATGTGAAGCTTCTTCTTTTTAACCTTTAGCTCTTAGTGTTTTAATAACTTTTCTAACTTGAGATTTTGCTGTCTGAAATGACAGCCATTTTGATAACTTTTTTTATAGGTGTATATTTGTAAAGGATATTCAGGCAATTTTTCAAAGCACTACAATGTATTCTAATTAGCCATAAACATATCAAGATTATGGGTAACCAGCAGATGGTCCTAAATTTGTAATTATGGTGCTATGGCTGTATTTTTACTATATGTACTGATTGACAGCTACTTAAACTGTGACTAAAATATACTAATGGTTCCCTGGGAAGAAGGGCCCATTGCTAATTCAGTTGCCTCCTAAAAGTTGAGATGGAGATAAATTGAGATCCTGATGATTTAGCTAAAAAAAATAGGGTAAAGATTCTTTAAATATCTTCAATTTTTTTTAAAAAAAGAATATTATGCCAATATCAATTATTCATTTTTTTTAAATGTAAGTCATGCAATAGCCCCTGTTCACCACCAGATGCAATATTTATGAGTGCAGTTGCAAAATATTATTTAATAATACTGGTAAAGAGTGCCATGATTTTATATGTGCTATGTAAACATTTTTTTAGAAAAAATATCCATAAAATAAAATCCAATATTAGGTTTTTCCCTCCCCTATGGAAGAAATCCCTGTAAACAAGCTTGGTCTTTCCTAACTTGGCCTTCTGGAGATGTGTTGGGATTTCTGTTCCAGCCCTCCTCTCCAGTTCAACCTTTGTTCAGTGTATCTTTGGAAGACACCAGGTTGAAGAAGGTTGATCTGATGTGAAACTCAGATCATTCGCTTTTCGGCATAAGTTTTTCTTATGCTGCTTGGCAGAGAAAGAATTAAGGATTATTTATTTTTAGGTCCCTTTTGCATTGTTTATATGAACATGTGATCATTTTTCATTCAGAGAGGAAAGAAATGCGAGAGATGTAATATGAATGAATGTTCCTTGTAGTTGAAGTAAAAAAAAAAACTGGTCTTGAGTCTCATAGAAAAAGGCCTAATGAGTAAATATCAAAAATTAGTATTCTGCATCATAAAATAGAATGCACTCCTGTGAAGATAAAGGCACTTTTCTTATTCATAACTGGAATTCAAAATGCAATTACATCATTAATCCCATTTTAAATTAGTAAAAGCTGGGGAACCAACATATTCTAAGCAGAACTGCTTCACAGTCATGCTGCTTATTTATGGTAGTTGTCTCATATGAACTTTTATTTCTGTTAAAGATTAAAACAATGGGTAGTCCTACTTATGCTGTTTCTCCTGGATCATAAGAGGCTTTTGAAACAGGACATGTATTAAAAACATGTAATGAGTAATTCCTTTATTTCTTCATGATATTATCCTCTGTCATTAACACAGGGGTGATTGGCCTTAGTTCTGATTGAACTGTCTAGATTTGTGTCTAGATTTGCACTGGTAATTCTATTTTTTCTCTAACATTGCACAAATGCCAGACTTATCATTCTAAAATTGGACACTCCAAAATTCATTCAACTGAACTGCCTAGTTCTACATTGAGCTGGACTTGGTTGTAAGATAATTGGAGAATTCAACCGATATTAATTGGACTAATATAGAATCTTAGGTGGATCCCACCCACCCCAGCATTTTAACTCTTCTGTTGCAAAGAAGAAGGTTTTCCAGGAAGTCCATTCTGTTAAAGGAAGCAACTTATTTCCAGAGAATTTTTTTTTTAAAAAAGGTGCTTACATCATTTGCATTCCAAACATCCGAGACAGCTATCAGTCTAGAATAAATTATATATAGGCGCTCAGATGAATGCCCACTTCAGTGAGTAGATGTACTCCCCCACCCCCCAGACAAGTGTAATTCATCCAGATTGAGGAGCTCTCTGGGGACAACGGGAGTGATGCAGGAGGAACCAGCACTTGGTTAGAATCATTTGCCCTTCCCACAGCAGGAGCCTCCACAAGAATCTGCCCCCCAAATGGTCCTTTCCATTTAGAGGAAGGCAATTTCATTCCCTTCTGTGCTACTAAAATAGACAGTAAATTAGTTTCCCTGCTTGCAAATATACAAATCAAAAAATGAATAGAGTCTCTTACTACAGCAATCACTGAGCAATAGTGTGTTATTTATTGGGAATGTCTCTAGAAGGCAATTTTTATCCATGGAAAACTGGAGAGCAGATTGAATCATATGTAAGTCATCATTTAAAAATACATGTTTTCCCATTGTAATGTTTGCTCAGACCTTAGAATATATAGCTATATATGAACCCAGCTAGCATGCTGTCCACATAGTGTTAATATCTTGGGATATATAGTAGGCAAAATCATTGACTTAGTCCTTGCTAACATGTCCTTGCATATTAAATTTTAGGATTAGTCTTAAATGCTTTCAATTGAGATAAATTGATGATATTCATTTGAAAAACAGCAAGATTGCCCTTTTAAGTCACAATGCAACCATTAGACATCATTAGGTGTCTTTGGGAATTGTTAGGTGTAACACTGGATTGTTTCTAGATAACTAGAACTGATTCTAATAATTACTAGAACAGGAATGACATCTGGAAAATGTTTGTTGTTATCATACTGATTAAAACGGGCTTAGCAATCAATCCAAAGAAGCTAACGCATAAAGGAAGAAAAACAAACTAAGAATTTGCCAAAGAAGTCACAAAATTATTTTTTTCCACATGCAATCTTTATTATGGCCTGGTTTTTATTTAACAAACCATGGTTAAAATAAACTGTGATTTAATATGTGTGAGTACAACCAATAGGCTGTCCTTGAGCAAGTAAACCCAGTGAGAAATATAATGGAGAAATGCCCTTAAGGGAAACTTCTACAGTCGTTTTGTTAACTAAGCAACTGAAAAAAATGTGAAAATGCTAAGCAATAGCACTGAAATTTGGCTGCCATTGAGCCAATTTGAAATGTTCCATAATGGCAAAGTGTACATCTGATAGGCAAAATTCCTGAATATCTTTCTCAGAAAATGAATGAACATTAATGTGCAGACTAAGTAATAATTTATTTTTGAAAGGCAAATAGCTTTGAACTTTGACTGATGTGTTTCTTAATACTTAGGACAAACCCTGCCGGTTTGTTATGGTGTCCATTTTATGCATATAGTGCTTTAACATAAAGCTAAAGCTTGATCAAATGTACTTCCTTGCTTTAGAAAAGTCATAATGTACTAGAGAAATCATTTCTTGATGAGATGATTGAAATAGGCTTGGATCCTGCACTCCTTCGAGTCAAGAGCCTTCTTGATGGAACTGGTGCAGCATCTAGCCCACCTGATTCTAAAGGGCTGATTATATTATTGCGCCAGTGTTTACAGTATAATAAATGCCAAAACATCCCATGTGTAATATATATATATATATATATAAATATCTCGCCAGGCGTTTGCTGTTGTGCACAAAAGAGCCAGCAGATGGAAGTATTGGATTGGTTTCATTTTTTGCTCTCTGCCTTTCTTCCTCCTAGTGGGAGATTTAGAAAGTCAGGACGGTTCTTCCAAAAGACCTTATTACATGAGTAAATCTCTCCTGAAGATACTCAACAAGCATAACATGCAAAGCAAGAGACATTAGAGAAGGTGGACTGTCCTGATCACACCACTGCATTGGGTCTGGTGCATTGTTTCTGCAATACATTGTCAGCTTTTACTTGTGCAAGTTTTATACCAAAGCTATTGTACCTGTGAAACCATCCGAGTTTGTCATGACACCAATCTTTAAAATTCCAGGGACAGAGGAAACATGAGAGATTTTTCCCCCTTCTCTCTCTCTCTCTCTTGATTTCTCTCTAATTACTGTGGCTTGGATGTTTTGGAGTGGAAGACTATTAAAACGTTTGCTGTTGTTTTCTTTATTTTTCTTCTTTTGGGAAAGAGGTATGAAATGTTTTCCTGTTAAAATGTTTGTCCTAGGTGAGTAAACAGATTTTTCAAAACAATGTTAAGAGTTTCCAAGGAAGAAAACCTGTAAATGTCCTTTTTCAATATATTTGGTCAAAGAATATGTAAATGTCTCTTGACTGCATTTCAAGTTTTGTCACTTTCCTAGCCTGTACAGCTGTGTGCTTCAATACAAAGTGCCTTACTGGCTATTGGTATCAACTAGTTTATGTTCCAAAGTTTACAAGCACCATTTGAACCATTAATCTACTATTGCTTGAAACAAAAACTCTCTTATGATTTACTTGAAAGTATTGGTACAAGTTTGGTTGTTTTATGTTGTTGCAAGTGTGATAAAATCTGTATTTTCCCACCTTCATCTGCTCTAACAACAAAGCAGTGGGCAATATAACATTTAGGGGAAATAGGCTTTTCAGCTTAATTTTTATCCAGCTTGATTTATAATTCAGGATATTGAGTCTCTACTTACTTTCCACTTCAACAGGTGCTGCAACCCACATATAAACCTGTTTTCTGGGGTATTTATTCAACTTCCACTATCCAGGAGATCAGAAATAGGTGTTTTCAGCCAGATGTTTTATCTATCATCTTCTGAGCAGAATTTGATCCCTGACAATTAACAGCCAATATTTATTGGCTGTTAACTCCTGCTAAGAAATATTATGAATTGGCACTAATTTTAGAAAATCTTTCCTGCAAAAGAAAAGTGGATTCGGTAGAAAAAATTATAAAGAAAGAAAAACGTCTAGAGCAGTGCCCAGATCCGGATCCCACGTTCCCCCTATCTACCAGCGTGGCATCAACTCCAAGATAAACCAATCCAGCTTCTCCCATCCCATGTCACAAAACCATATCTGCACTTGTATACATAGCTGCCAGAAGCCACATGACAAAAAGAGCAGACCAAGATTTTTTTTAAAAAAAACCCTGGAATATTAACTACTAATTAATATTGCCTGTAAATTCCTACCTTCCTTCCTTCCTTCCTTCCTTCCTTCCTTCCTTCCTTCCTTCCTTCCTTCCTTCCTTCCTTCCTTCCT